>JAIKVB010000395.1:0-27897 GCA_024679045.1 Phytophthora brassicae | reverse complement strand
AGCGCGAACCATGTTTTTGGTGTTGCTGTTTTCTTTGAAAAAGTAAAATGAGCAGACGAGACTGACTAAATCTGCATCCCAGCAAGCTAGCCCTGAAGTCCATTCTCACTGAGCGCCAGCAATCCGCGGGAACGGGCAAGCACATGAGTGGCGCAGCCGAAGAAGGAGAGGGTTTTACCCGTTGACACGTTTCGCACGTCTTAACCCCTTAGTTCCCTTATGTTGTACCGTACAACATAAGAGAAGTATACCCTAACTTTGTTTTGTCGCACGGTCTCTTGTATGTTGGAGGTCCTATTGTGCCTTTCTGCCAAAACGCCCTCCGTTTTAGAGTCCTACGTAGGAGGAAGGGCCCTATGAAAGCCTTCCTATCTGACAAGATGGGTACCATTAAAACCCACCCTAACCCGCTTTCAACAGACTCGAAAGTGTAAACTGTTATACTACTACAGTATAATAAAGTACCCTGAATTCTGCGTTATTTTCTTAAAATTAAGGGGACAGATGGGCCGTGGAGCTGCCACGACATATTATAGTAGTTGTACCACAGCTGATACGACGCCGAGCGGAGTTAAGTGGAAGAATCTACATCACTTAGTTCCCGAAGAATTGAATGGCCGATGTATTGCGGCATTTGGTCCATTTTTTTATTATTAATATAAGATAATAATATGGTCTTCTTCTACAAATCGGAGCCCTTTCATAGGACCCTTCGTATGACTGGCTGACGCAGATAGGCCACCTATCGTAGTTAGCACAGGTCACAAGTCTAATTATTAATATAAGATAATAATATGGTCTTCTTCTACAAATCGGAGCCCTTTCATAGGACCCTTAGGACTGGCTGACGCAGATAGGCCACCTATCGTAGTTAGCACAGGTCACAAGTCTTTCGAAGGACCGAATGGCCGCTGAAATGTGGCCAAGGCCTTATTTCGTTAGAAGGTGGTCTTTTCTCCAAATCGGAGGCCCTTCGTAGGACTTGTTGTATCGGTAGTGATTGGATGATAATCGTTTCAATTGGATTTATAGAATGGATTGGCATTGAGCCATTGCTAAATCTGGACCCTTGGGCAGCAAATCCTACCTTTACCCCTATCCCTTCCGTCTAAGGACCTTTTTGGAGTCCGATTGGCCATTTTTGCGGAAAGGCACAATAATTCGGAACCCCGCCAATCTGAACAGACATTCTATTTCCTAAGTACGATGTAGCCATCGAGTGATGCTTGTCAAAGCAATCAAAAGATCTCGGATTAACATGAAGCGACGGATCCTAGCAGGATTGCTGGTTAAATGCTGCTTTCTGCTGCGAATTGATGGTGCAAGAGCGGTAGAATTGGACTTGACAACATCCTCAGCCGTGCAGGTGAATCAGGTGCTGCAGAATTTGTATGCGAAAGGAGATATGGTACAGCTCAAGGAGATGGCACAGCAGGTTGTGCAGGAGGATAACAGTCAAGGTGATAGGTCCATTGGGTGTTGACAATTAGTGGTTGTAGCTTTGCTGATTGAGCTGTGGGTGGCTTGTAGTGCTGCAGGATTTAAGCTTCCCAAGTGTCTTCCAGTATCTCGGAGTGGCTCAATACTCACTTGGGGATCTGGAGCAGGCGACGAAAACGTTTGAACTCGCAGTCAAAGTGAACGAACAAGACACAGAAAGTTGGGTACATTTAGGAAAGTGCTACATGGACGAGAAGAGATTGTCCGAGGCGGTCACGGCGCTGGAAGTGGGGGTGAAGCAGATAAAATCCGTCCAGAACGTGCATGCGTTGCTGAAGGTGAGGAGCTCGATGGCGAGTTGGAAAGATCGAGACGATTCATTGACTCAAGTAGAGAGGGATATAGAGAGGGCTCTACATATGGGTCAGATGCCAGACTTGAATCCGTTTGACGTCGCTGAGCTGCCGCCTAAAACAGTGATGGAACTTCGACGTCGAGCATACGAGGAGACGGATGCAATGACAGAACGGCTGTGCTATGACGAACGCACGGATCTGAAGCTGAGAGCACCGGAACTGCGTATTGGATTCCTGTCGTCGGATTTTGGAGTACATCCAATTTCCTCATTGATCCGCGGTTTATTAGCACTACTGTCGAGTCCCGAGCACCATACAAAAGTGTACTGTTTTTCGCTCTCGGACGCTGCGTCCTGGTGGAGCCGGAATATTTCACGCACAGTTGACTACATGATTTCGCTCAAAGGTAAAAACACACTGGACGCTGCCAAGATTATCCAGTCTCACGAAATCCACGTGCTGATGGATCTGAATGGACACACTTTTGATGCTGGAATTGCCATTTTCACACACCGACCAGCTCCCGTACAAATAGCGTATCTTGGGTATCCTATGACAACCGGCAACCCGTCAATCGATTTTGTTCTTAGCGATACAGTGGCGACTCCACCTGAAACGAGTGCAAGCAGTTTCTCCGAGAAATTGTTGCTTTTTCCAATGCATTACATGGTAAATGATCACAACCAGATGGTTGGTCACACACTGGAGAACGACCGATCGCCGCCCGAAAGCCGAAGCAAAACATTCGTCTTTGCGTCGTTCAGTAATTGGCAGGTAAGTCACCAATTCCCCAGTCCCCACTACCTATTTTGCTTTTAATGACGAATTTATGTTCTTGGTAAACAGAAAATGGATCCTTCAGTTTTCAGCGCCTGGATGGACATTCTCGCTCGTGTTCCATCTAGTGTGATGTGGTTTCTTCAGCATTTTGGCCATGAAGGAGCAGTAGTAAACCTTCGAGCAGAGGCAGAGGCCCATGGCATCGATGGCAACCGACTCATCTTCTTAGAGTTTGATCCATGGATCGATCAGACGTCCAGAAAGCGCACTGTCGATCTCCTTCTGGACACAAGCTTGGAAAATGGTCATAGTACCGTACTTGACGCATTGTGTGCTGGTGTACCAGTTGTCACACTGGAAGGAAATCTCATGAGGAATCGCGCTACAAGTTCTGCTTTAAATTCACTGGATTTGCGTGATCTCACGGTGAATTCACTCAAAGAATACGTCGAGGTGGCGGTGTATTTGGCTACTCATAACCGAGTGCTGCGCAAACTCCGTCACAAAGTGGAAGAGAACCGCTTGCGGTATCCTTTATTCGACACTGTTAAGTACACAACGATATTTGAAGAAGCAATTAAAGTGGCGTGGCAGGTGAAAAAGTCCAAGCTGCAAGCGAGTGATTTAACTCGAGAAATGCACATCTTCCCGTCTTTGTCGTCTTCAATTGCGATACCACGTAATTTCCCTATTTTATCAACAAAATATGACGATAAGACCGAAGATGAGTACGCTACCCGAATTCAAAAGGCTTTAGCTGCAGGTGAACCGATTCGACTTCACATTGGCGGACACACGAAGAAACCTGATTGGTGGATCGTCGATGCGAACGACGGTGATATCGTGGACTTTGTAATGAACATGGCGAATCTGTATGCGTTCCCTGATAATTCAGTTGACACTATCTACGGCTCCCATGTCCTGGAACATTGTACCCACGGCGTCGGTCATGAATTGGAACACACGCTACGTGAGTGGCATCGTGTCCTGCGTCCAGACGGACAGTTACTCGTGTCTGTTCCCAATCTGTTCGTATTGGCCTCGCTCTTTATTAATGAGAGTATCCCACACCAGCATCGCATGTGGTTCATGACGATCATCTTTGGCGGCCAGACAGACATCTACGATGTACACAAGGTGGGCTTTGATGAAGCCATTCTAGTCGCGTACCTGAAACAGGCCGGTTTCTGCACCTTCACGCGTCACAGCGACTTTGGTCTCTTCGAAGACTCGAGCGTCCTCGTCGTGTACGATGTACCCATCAGCCTCAACATCCAAGCCCACGCCTGCAAGTCCTAAAAGTGCGCACTTCAACTGTAACTTCATCAAAGTTACGTTTCGACACCTCAGAAACCTTCTTTCTAGCTTAGTTTATTCTTTTGCATAGGTAGGGGAAAAATCTTGTAGCTGAGCAGTCAGTCGGCAGTCTATTCTCTGTAGAAAGCCACAAAAGACGATGAGTGCGCACTCGAGCGCGCGTTCCAGCCAGCGCTCGAGCTTTAGCGGCTCACCGAGGCACGTGACGGTGGAGGAGCTAAATCACCTGTCTATTCGCAGTCTAGAGGAGCTGAACCAGCTGTCACAGGCTACGCGCGAGTTCGGAGAAGTGTACAGCGGTAGTCCCGAGTCCTCAATGAGACGCAGCCCCAAGTTCCTGCAGCGATTGTTCGACCCGTTGGAGAGCAAGAGCGACGCAGAATGTTTGTTTCGTGTGCGGATCTCTGGTATACAGTGCCGCAACCTCCAAGGACGCAGATTCAGTGGCAAGAGCGACCCATTCGTCGAGTTTTACTGGGACGACGCGGATGAGAAGGCGCCGTACGCCACGCCCGTACTTAAAGCCGACCTGAACCCGAATTACAAGGGCGTACTTATCGCCTTTGAGTACAAGGCGCCACTTAACGCACTTACGAAGAGGTACTTGTCGGTTAAAGTGTTTTCGAACCGCAAATTTCAAGCTAAAACCTTGATCGGACAGACTAAAGTAGATCTTTGGAGCATCGCCACGGGTCCTGTACATCATGACCACCATTTGGTGGGATGTGAAAACGGACGAGTGGTTTTTAACTGCTATATGGAGCAATGCAGTGAGTGGAACATCTCAGTGAGTGACGTGGGCGTCATGATGCCGGCCATCGCCAACGAATTGGACCGACCGGAAGGACACGATTTCCAGGAGGATGCATCTCTACCACTGAAGAAGTTTGGTGTGAGTTACAAATGTACTATTGGGACGAACGAGAAGTTTTACATGGGAAATAAACTTAAGCACGCGATTAAACGCGAAATTGGGGAGATTCATGAAGTGAGCTTCCAATCGCTAGCGAGACTGGCGGTATTGTCGTCCCGTGTCTCCAGACCAAACTCTCAGCCGAAAGGAGAAGCAGGAGTTGAGGAGGAGGTTGCTGCAGACGCGTTAGTAGCCCAAGATCCGATGGGTGTGGAATGGACGACTTCTTCTGATTATTTACCTCCTATTACGCGGTACAGTACGTTCGATGAGCTCATGTCGGCGACTCTAACTTTGGAGGTAAACCAAAAGTTGGATTTATAGAGAGAAAAAATGTAATTTCTAACCTGATTATTATGTATGTTGCGGTCTAGGTACGTCAACTGTTAGTTGGTCGTGGTCAAATGTCTACAGATCCCGATGGTGGATTTTTGAGCTTACTGGAAAAGTACAAGAAGGACACTTTGGTACGTTTATTGTTTCAATTTTGATTTAAATTGTCTGCTATTCTGTGATTAAAGTGGTTTAATCTGGACATTTTCGTTCTCATGCTAGGCAACGTCACAGGATGTTCAATTCGACGATGAAATTATGAATACGATCCTGTTCGGTCAAACGTGGTTATCTCTGGAAAAGATTTTTGAAGATGCTCTTCAAGAGCGTATGAAAAAGAAGTTTGATGCGGATCCGAATGAAGGGATGAACGGTCTTGGCTTTTCGGAGCAGTTTGTCACGAGCAAGTTTGAACAGAGTCTCACATTAAAGGGACACCAGGTCGGAGTGATTTATGGAACGATCTTGTTTAAGCGGATCCCAGACGTCCGACAACTTCGGTGTGGTGTGAACAGTGAGAACGGTATTTCTTCATCGAGTTCTGTCATCGTCGGAACAGTCGCAGCTGGGTCTAAAAAGAATCTTCGCAAGTCGAAGGTTGTAATTCCCGTTGAAGCCCAGCGTGTACTCGAGAAGATGCAGGATCTCGTGGAACTCATGGCTAATCGGCAAAAAGACGACAAAGAAGGTAAAGTGCGAAAGGCAACCAAGATTTTAAAAATGTTGCAAGTCTCGCACAAGGCGTCGATGTTGTCCTGGGTGTATGTCTCGGCCGCAGCGCTGGAAGAAACGAAGAATATTCTGCTACGGTTATGGCAGTTCCTCCTAGAGAATATTCGTGTCCGACACTACACGCTACGAAATGTTTTCTACGAGTTGCTGTTCTATTTAGTCAAGCGTGCAGAGCTGAGTGACTTGCCGTTACTGGGCTTTGATTCGACAGTGGCGACGACTGTGTTGGGGGCCAAGCACGCGCACAAAGTATCAAAGAAAGACTTGGAGTTCGGCTTGAAGCTGCGCGCGATGCTCGTTGAAACCAAGTTTTGCGTGCTTCAGACCGTGTCTGTTCGTGGGGTGATGAACAACAACCTGATGTTCTTTGTAGCGAGAATGTTGTCAGTGTTGTGCTTCCGACTGCCAAGTTTCGGTGTCGAGCTGTATCAACTGTGGTCTGAATCGTACAATGAGCCAGTTCCAGAGTTGGCTGCAGAGTTTCGGCTGAATGCTGACGCAGATTTGTTCGCCATGGATGGACTGGAAGCTCACTTGGATTGGCGGCGTTTCCACAAAGCAATTTTTGATGAATACGGCGAGAAAGCACTTCGTAATCAGGAAGAAGAAGCTGAAGACAAGTACGAAGTGACTTCTGAAGCATGGAAATCGCGCTTCCGTCGACTGAACGGGGAAGCGAACACCCTTAACATTTTACTGGTGGATCAGTGGCTATGGTATGTACTTGATACGTTGGCCGTTCTGAACCAGAAGATCGGCTGGGTTCATCTTCCTGGCTACACGCAAGTGTTGATGGTGTTCTTCTTAGAGCTCAAGACGCAAAAGTCCGGCTGGCTTCCACCCACGTTATACAAGTTGTCATGCACCATGCTATCCAATTCCAGCTTGATCAACCCCATGACCAAATTTCTTCTGAGCAGCACAAGTGTGCATGATGTGACTGCGGTTATTGGTGCCGTCGAACTTCTTGGTGTCTGGATGTACATGATTCGAAGTTGGCGTGTTCGCCTAAGTTCTTATCGGCTCTCGCACCTCGAAAATAATGATCGTTGGAACTTCCACCAAGACGATCAGTACTCGATTCCAGCAGGTGACGAAGTGTCTTTACTCCCGCCATCATTCGATTTCCGTTTCTTGTGCGCTGCACTTCGCATCCTCTTGGAATCGGAGCACACACAAGTCGTATTGACGACGTTGGAGTTCTTGTACAACTGCTGGGATTGTTTCCCCGAACGCCATGCAGACAAATTACGGTTCGAATTGCTCCGATCATTCATCCGACTGTTCTTGCATTGGCATCGTGAAGTGCGAAGCTTTTTCCAGACTCTGATAGCTTTCCGTGCCATGAAACCTCATGGATGGACACAGAAGGGAGCTTCGTTTGTAAACACACCGCCGCATAGTCGCCGCCAAATCGATGCCGTGGCAGCAGATTTCAACTCATCGCTTGGAACTGAGGAACACAGCGATAGCGGACGGCGGTCGCGTTCATACAGCGCGAGTAACCTGATGGATTCGGTACATAAACGGCTTAGTTCATCGTCGTCACCACGCTCGTCCCCGCGGTCGTCGCCTTCTGGGCGGAACTCGGGCTCGAACTTGTCGGTGACAATATCATCTCCGAATAATCGCGGATTTGGTAGTGGTCAAAGCACACCGACGTCGGACTATAAAAGCGCTGACAGCTTTCCTCAAGAACGACCGAAATCACGCAGCATTTCCGAAGATTATCTCAAGCATCAGCTTCCGCTTCAGCCTAAGATGGATGCCAACATTCAGACCAGGTTCCAACGGCTGCTCGAGTCGATTTACATTGCCGCCAAGACGTACATTGATCTCCAAAGCGAGAGTGGACATCTTCTTCGAAAACAGACAATGAAGGCAACCTGGAAGAAGAAGGGGATGCTGCTGAAACAAGGTTTTATCTACAAGAACACTTGGAAGAACAGGTTTTTTTCCCTGCAGAATAACAAGTTGGGGTACGCAGACACTGAGCACGGTCCGATCAAGCGGGAAATCAACGTTATTGGCAGTGTAGTCACCGAAATGTCGAACCAGTTGGACCACTCACAAGGAACGCGCGTGGTGCTGTTCAACTGCTTCTGCGTTGACAGTGGATACCAAAAGTTTGTTCTGTGTGCTCCGACTTTTGAGGACCAGCGCGAGTGGATAGAAGTTCTGGCCCAGAATGCGACGGCGGAGACGGCTGTACGGAAGGACAACGAAACACTTTCCCAATTGGATTTAGCAGCGGTATCGGACCAGTTGGAGTCGCTGGCAGGGAAACACTCGACGTCCGATGAAGTCCCAGAGAATTTGCTGCCGTACTCGGTGTTAGCTGTGAAAGAGTACGTTGATATCTGGTATTGTATCAAAGAGGATAGAACTAACTTTTGTGTGTGGTTTTATTGATTCAGGTGGTTGAACTTCCGAGTTTCAGCGATAGAGATCGAAGGCAAACTCGCGTGTGGACAACCGTTCCAAATGCCGATACTGTTGTCGAAGTCGTCCTTGTATGCGGATGATGACTAAATCAATGATGCCAACTGACTGGCTTACGAGTTGCAGACGATTCATGGTTTGCTCTAGAATTTCCGAGCGAAGGCAGCTCTCGTACTACTTTTTCTTTTCGTTACTATGTAAATTGCACTTCTGACGCTTGGATAATACATGTATCCAACTTGGTCCAAGACCTTTATCTTTGTACTTAGTATTAATACTACTACTTCAGGTCCTGTTTTCATACCGGTAATTACAAATACTTTAATTTGGGCGTGATCAAATTTTACATTACCAAAAGCACAAAATTAAATACTACGTACATTCACAGGACCAAATTACTAAATACGTCCCAGGGCCAAATCTACAAAATGGATGACGAGCAGCGTGGGGTGGCGTCCTTCGCGCTACCGGCGTCGCCTGTACGCAGCCTCAGCGGCTCCAATCCCTCGACCACTTGGAGCTCTAATGACTCTTGTCCATCTTGTGACTTGCCAGACTTCCCGCTTGTCCAATGGGGAGGCAGCAGCGCCGTCCTGCCGCGTCCTTCATCCGCGCTTGTTCCGTTCCAAAAATTGCAGTTGGACACGAATCTGAACCGCACGACGCTGCCATACAAAAGCGAAGCTTCTCCACGTTCCAGGACAAATTCTTGCAGCTCTCCATCATCCTCAGGATCCGACAGTCCTGCACACAGGACGGCCACGCAACAATTGGCCTCAGGTCTTCTCGGAAGGACAACACAGATATCCCAAGACTTTATCCAGGCTCTAAAACTAGGCGAGCAGCAGCCACAGCTGTCCGTTCGACTTCGTGGCAGTCGAGTGGAGCTGACATCTGCCTCAGAAGAAGAGCACGTGGACTTTTTAGGACCAGCCGAGAACATTAAGAAGCTCTTTAAGCTGCCGTACTCGCAATCCAGAGTCTCTTTAGCAGTACATCGTGTGGGCTCTACACTGGTAGTGGACGGAGAGCTGGACGAGAACGACCTGCCTGCAGGTTTCGAGGATCTGCCGCAGGATACACTGCAACTGGCACAGGATGACACACAGCGACTGTTGTACGAGAAATTCATTTATGAGAGTACTGTGAATCAAAGTCAGTTGCCGGCGGTTGAAAAGGACGTGAAGGAGCAGCGAGTGAAGAAGAAACATGGCAGAAAAGGGAAAAAGAAGAAGAAGAAGACATTATCCCAGATGGAACTATTACCACCAACTGAAAAGGTGGTGGATGAAGTGCCACCGACTGAGATTGATGCATCCTGGGAGGTGGCAGGTGGATCAAGTAGATTGGATACTGAGAATCATCGTCCTGCATCATGTGGTGATGGGAAAGCGTCGCCTCCTATTCCAACTGAAACAAACTGGTTTACATCTGCAGCTCGTCATTCACCAGCATATGGAGATTCACAGACTTTCCAGCGGATTTTAAAGTGGAAATTCAACGATCTCAAAATGGTACAGCACACTTTTACTCAAAAAAATGAGTGGACTATTTTGGCCCAATTTGACTAATTTTGTGTTTTTGTACATAGATACTAGGCAGTCAAGTGCTCCTGTTCAGCAACCAGGAACATCCTGCTGTTTCGCTCAAGCTTCATGATATGGACAAAGAGCTATCTCTCTGCACTGTACTGGACTATTATTTGGACAATGTCATCGCGAATATCCCTGAGCTAGCGATCTGTATGCATTCAAAGGGTCTTGTCCGTGGATATAAATTGGTGGAGACTCGACAGATCCCGTATATGTCTGGCATTGATCGACCGTTGTTCGACGTCCAAGATGTGAGTATGAACGCGTCGATGCTGCTCAAATTTCTTCAGGAAAATTGTTCCAGACCAAATGGTACTTACTGGCTTCATCGAAAAGAAGGAGAGAGCTCTTTACGGTTATACGACGTCGATGTATTGTCACAAGGAAGTCAGTTGAAGTGGAAGTACATGATGGCAATGCTGTGCTACCGATTCGCAGCTCGAGCTTCACGATTGGTGAATTCTCTAGCGTCAGGAACGCCGCATTTACAGCAGCAGCTACTCCAACGACAGAGAGAACTATTACGTACTTGTATGAGTTTACTGGGGGAAATTGTGCAAAAGGGTGGAACAGCACACAGTTCGATCTGTTCTTCAGTGAGTGAACAGTTGGCTGACACTTATATTCGCGAGTGCAGTCAATTCCAAGCAGCAAATGCAGCGGATTCGGATCGAGAAGCTGCGATTGAGTCTCTCGAGAAGGCAAAAGAGTATTTACTTGCAAGCATTCGACTGTTTAAAGAATGTATCCCGAAAGACTCTGGACCCGCCTTAACCAACAGTGATGACGTTGATACGTTTGAAGGAAAAGGAGAACTAGCTCCGGAAGAGGAAGACGGGGAAATGGGCAATTTCATGGATGAAGAATTGAACCGACTGCGACTCAAGTTTAGCTCTGCATGTCTTGAGCTTGGCCAGCTTCATTCTGCTAATTGCAAGTGGGTTAGTGCAGTCAAGTGCATAGTTGAGGCAAGCCAGTTCCTGACTTTAAGCTCCATTCCTGATGATGTACAGCCTATTGACTTATTGTCAAGTGAAGATACTGTGGTTGACGGTCTGCTTGACAAACTGGATTTTGATGGAGTTGGCAGAGGAGGATTATCTCAAGACAATATGGTGATTTGTATCTCTGGATCAGAGCTTCGCTGTTCGTTATTAGGATTGATCGGAGATATGGCCGCTCAAACACCTCCGGGTGTCCACACTGCGTTGACAGCTCTCTATGATATCATTGCGGGTGTGAAACGAGATGAACTTGCCAGTCTTTGGGAGAATGGAGCTCAATTTTTAAAGACTTTCGAAGATGATGAGGATGTTTCGGACGGCAAGAACCTTGAGAGAAGACAAGAGGAGTTGATGCAGCTTTCTTTTCTTGCTTATCTTCGTGCATTGTCACCCCCGGCAGATTCTGAACTTTACTTGTACGTATCTGGTGCTTCCATTCCTTCTTGTGTTGCGCTAATTAACAAAATACTTAACTTGATGTACAGTTTGTTGATGAAAAAATTGGGAAACGCCAGTAATGAGTTAGGCAAGTACTTTCTCGCAGCGAAACGTGACTACAAAGAGGCTTTCCGGTGGTTTCAACGCGGCTGTAAAATCTTTACTGAGATTGAAGGTACATTTTACTGCCTACACTTTCAATTTAAACTCGTTTTTACGTTGAATTATTTTGCTGTAGATGGAGTGAACGTGGCGCTTCTTCGTGCAAACCTCGCGCATCTGCACAAGATTTTTGCGCTAGGTGAGCCGATGGACTCTCGAGAGAACCACTTTTCAGCAGCAATTCAACTTTGTATTGATGCCTTGCAACTTCTCAAGCAAAGCAAGGCAGACACTGATTTGCATCGAAAAGTGAAAGGAGAATTGGCCTTGACGTATCTGGTCTGGGCAGTGGATATTGCGAACAATATCTCCTCTTTAGTTGCTGCTGGCCGTTCACCTTCAAAAACGCGTGAGAACGAAGCTCTCAAGCTTTTCAACCGAGCTTTGTCGCTGTATGCAGAACTGGGAGACCAGAAACAAATTGCGTCTACACACTATCAAATCGCCTCGTTTTATAGCCGAACAATTTCAGGAATACTACGAACAGAGAGAGAAACTTTAGCAGTGGACAAGTCGGACGGTCCTTCTTCAACGTTAACAAGTCGCATGGAAATTGCCAGACGCCACTATGAGAAAGCTTTGGATTATTTCGCAGTGGAAGTGGATAAAACTTTCGTTTTAATCCACCAAGAGCTGTCGGATCTTCACATTCTGGGCGGCCGCATTGAAGGCATTGAACATGCGCTGCTTATCCTGCTAAACACTTACGAAGCGTTCAATGTTGCTACTACAAGGGATTCGAAGCTTGAAAAAGAGGAAATGGCGGAGTTAGCTCGCGAAATTGTGGAAAAAGTTAAAGTCGTGCTTCATCAGCTTATTAAATTGAGTTCGGGTGGAAGAGCGAGTAATGTTCACGCCAAGAACAAGAAGCTCGAGATGTTCAAAAAGATGTACAAGGAAGTGATCTACTACAATGGATACAGGGCCGGAAGTATTGTCCCTATGTTGGGGACCTTACGCGGAATGTACTTGTAACGCGATATATAAAATGGAGGACAGCAACAGAATATTATTATGTCGTTGAATATACGGCGATACATGGAGATAGGGCATTATTGTGATAAGGAAACAGGGAATTTCTCAGGCGGGAGTTATGTGGGTATTGTTACCAGTTTTTGCCCTTGTACCAAATGTGCCCCACCAAGTAAGGGTAATGTTACCAGTATTTTGGAGTATGAAGACTTTCTTAACTTAAACAGTACGATTTGGATGCCACTTGCATTTATAATTGCGAGGAGACTGGTATCTATCCACAAGGGTGGCTGCCCGGTCAAACAGGGGGGGCTAAAAATGTGCCGATTAAGAGAATACACGTCAGTATTAATTTTTTAATGACTACTTAATGAGTATTGAGCAATGTATTAGCGCCGCTGGCGTGAAAAGGTGACTACTGTAGCTTTTTGTGACGTGTAGGACTACAATAGAGGTGTAAATACAGGTCAATTCACTGTGTTTTAGTACGTACTTCGAAGTATTAATAGTTTTTCTTGAAGGTTATTCATTTCAGAGTTACGTACGTGGCTTAGGTGGGCAAAACTTGTACCATTACCCGTACTTCTCAAAAAGTGGACCCTACCCAAATTTTGGCCCTTTGCCTCTGCATGTACAGTACTGGTAGTTGGAAGGACCCCAAGAAATAAGGTAATATGCTGCCGTTGCCAACGTGATGAGCGTGATTGGCGTCAGTGTCGGCGTAGACTCCTACTGCAGGAATTATATCAAACAAAATAAAGCAAAAGTTACGATTAATTAAAGAAATCGCTGTTAAACCCAAACATTCAACAGTGATTGGCGTCAGTGTCGGCGTAGACTCCTACTGCAGGAATTATATCAAACAAAATAAAGCAAAACTTACGATTAATTAAAGAAATCGCTGTTAAACCCAAAATTCAACAGTTGTGTGTTTCCGGCTACCGGTACTGAGACTTTCCGAGCTTCCACCACCAGCATCCCGTGCACGTCACAACCACCGCCTTCATTTCTCCTATTTCTCTCTGTCGCATCGTTTCCGACTCACTGGCTGAATCCTCCATTTGCTCAGTACTGAAATCGTGACCTCCACTTGTCCAAGGAATACCATTCTCGTCATCGATGTCGTCATTGCCTCCTCGCCCAAACATTTGCGTCCATGAGTGTTTGTACTTGCTTGAACGGTTAAAAGCGTACGCAGCACCAAAGACGGTGTAATTGCCCAGAATGTTGCGGCGGTGGCCTGGAGATTTCATCCAGGAATCAACCACAGCATTCACGTTCTTCTGTCCCGCAGCAACATTTTCAGCCACCGCTTCGCCTGTGAACCCAGCATCAGTAGCACGTTGTGTCATTTTAGACCCGTTCGAACCTTGGTGTTCCATGAAACAATTTGCTGCCATGTCATCCGTCTGGCGTTGAGCTGCTTTCTGCAAACTGCTGTGCATACGAAGAGGTGGTAAACTCTAAACTGCGCGCTCTTGGTTTACTCGCTCCAACATGGCGAAGAGGTAGTCGCTTGGCTGCATTTCTCTTGGAATTCTGTTTGTTGGCTGTTGACCTCAAAGGAGTAGAAGTTGTAAAATGCACGAATGAAAAATTCTGGGGTCTTCAGTTTCATTCAGCTTTGTAGTCGGACTAAAACGCGGTGATAATATGGGGCGTAGGTGATATATATTATATGTCACCTACGCCTCAACTCGATCCTGAACTCTTCGGCGCGCCTTTCAAATTTTATCTATTGCTCGAATCGAACTTTGCTTAACATGGTGCTGGGCCAGATCGATGGTCAGAGATACGAAACATTACAGATGCTGTAGCCACTCGCGCGTTTTATTTTTCTGAATTTGGTGGCCTTCAAAGTCATCAGATTAGCTAAAACTATCGAATGGGGATGGGGACTGGACGGACATTGAAAAGCGAAAGCCTCGTATTAAATGTCACCAGTAATAAGAAAAACTCTCGGTTGATACCTTTCCCCGTTACGAATTCCCATTATGCTGGCGTTTGGCTTCCTGCGTCTCGAAGCGCTGCTTAACTTCCGGGTGCATAACCGACTTAACACCTTCAATTAGCGACTTGTTCTTGTCCAACTCGCCCTAAAATACAATATATTGTAACTGTTAGAAAAATGGATTACACAATAATTGTCAATAATCGATTATATTATTTTACGCACCAAGTAGCAGCGCGTGTAGGCGTCGTACTCCTTCTCGCAACCCACTTTGCCCTGCGCTTTCTGCTGCAGAAACACATTCGTGTACCACTTGTCGAAGCACTGCTCGTACGCCGCCTTCTTCTGCCAGCATCCGGGCTCCTCCTGGTCTGCCATCAATAGCCTCTCAATAATTGTTGGAAATTTCAGCGAATAAAAAAACCCATCGATCGCAATTATTGGCCTGCAAAAATGGCTACACTATCACACGTCGCAACTTTCGACAACATCTACCGGGCGTGCTGGAACTGCATTTGATACTGCTGCGACGTCTGGAACGGGTGCTGTAGCGGTTCTCGCTGTAATTGAGGTGGCAGCGACTGATAAGAGCTAGCGATGGATGGTGTGGCCGTCTGGCCCGGCACCATGATGTGGTGGCCGCTGAGGAAACACTGGTCACATACGCGCTGCGGCTCCGAGAGTGCGAATTTCGGCAGCGATACGCGGTTGGTCGAGTGCTGACTGCAAACACTCTGGCCGCAATTGCGGCAATGGTGGCGGCGTTTCACGAGTGTGAAGCTGCACGCGCACACGTGGCACATCCGCGCCTGCTTCCAGCGCGGAGGGAACGCCGTCTTGCTGCGTGGACCAGCGCCCATACTCCTCGAACCAACGTGAGGGTTCCCATTGCTTTGCTTGACATCGTCGTGCACTTGGAAGCTGTTTATTAGCGAGGTATCGGGTGGACCTTTCGTCGGATCGAAATAACCCGAATCCTCCGCCGTAGCAATGGAAATCAGGTCGTTCTCACGCTCCCGTAGACGCTGTTCCGTCAGCAGCGACTTGACGTGTGGGTCGCTCCTTGAAAGCGCGCGATTGCGATCAGGTCCGACGCTGTAGCTGCCGTACATGGCCGTGTCACCGTCAAAAGTGCTTTCAGGTGGTCCGTAATTGTAGTACGACTCGTGGTCAGACAAGCTCCTCTCGACTCGTCGAGGCTGCAGCTGCTGCGGCTGGTACAATCGTTGGTGCTGCTGGTACTCGAGCTCGTCCTCGTCCACGTCATCCTCCTCCGTTCCATAGTACGTGTGGTTCTGCTGGGGTTGATAGTCCGACTCATTGTCGTCGTGTAATATCGTCTGGTCATTATACGGCAATTGGTAGTCGATGGTCTCCATGAGTTCGTGTTGGTGCAGTTCTCCACCGTCTTCGGGTCTGCGACTGCCGTGAGCAGCGGCACGAAGCACCTCGAGAATTCGCTCTCCGCACTGCGCTTGTACCGCCAGGTCTAAGGGCAAATGACCGGCGTCGTTGCGCATGTGAACAGCGTACGGATTGGCGAAAACCACTTTCACGACGATATCTGTGGGCGCGTCCTGATGGAGACAAACCCAGTGCAGTACCGTCATGCCACTGGCGTCCGTGCGTTGCGCTACTTGACGGTTCTCCCGCATGGCTGTGAGCAAAGAGTCCCAGTCGCCGTTAATCGCGTGCAGGAAGTCGCCGTCCATTGCAGCGCGTATTTACGAAGAAAAGAGAGAAGTTATTTAACCTTGGACAGACGACTTGGACTCTGGGCTGTCTCGATAGCTCCATGGCGCGATGTGGCGATTAGGCGACGCTTCTGCAAGGGGATTGGTGCAAAAACACGTTTCTCCCTTTTCGACCAATAGGTAATGCGGGATGGACAGAACCCGTCTTCGATGAGGCCAAGAGTGAAGCGAATAATATTAAATCGGACCTCTTCTTTGTCGTCGTAGCGTAGGGCCTGATAACGCAGACCCCCTACAGTACAACGCGAAAGCAGCACTACGGTACATGTAGTCCAGATCATTATTTACTGTATTTCTGGTATAACCTTTATAGTCATGTACAGCCTGAATGTTTTGAAGCTCAACATATTGAAACTAGTTGTGAACTATTAATAATGCATGTAGTAGACCATCGGATAGGATCCGAATTTGAGAGCGAAGTCGACGGCCGCCATCATCGGGTGGCAAATCCCCCGCTCAACTTCAAGCCTTGAAATGACAACATAGTTGTGTACTGAACACAATATTCAAAACGTACTTAGATGGAAAAAATATACGCAATGAACTTGGCGAGCAACGTGTATTGCCGCTTGTCGCTGCGGATGTGACGCAATTTGCAGCCATTTTAGCTCAAGTTGCACTGTTCAAGTACCCATTTCTTCAGTCGAGCGAGACGCAACGCACTGTAATTCCACGGAGTGTTGTCGCTGCACTTTTTGACGCTCTGCAGCCAGATCTTCACGGATTATACGTCGCCTCTTTTCAAGTTTATTTGTTGACCCGATGACTTTGAACTCCACCAAGTTCAGAAAAATATTGCGCCAGTTTAAGTGAGTTGGCTACATACATCTATAATGCTTTGTACTTTTGACCGCACTGGTGGCAGAACTGGCCCAGCGTCATGATAAACAAACTTCGAATCGAGCAATGGATAGGAGTCTGAAAGGGGAACCGAAGCGTTCAGGATCGAGTTGAGGCGTAGGTGACATATAATATATGTCACCTACGCCTCATTTTATCACCACTACAAAGCTGAATGAAACTGAAGACCTCCAGAATTTTTTATTTAATATATGTCACCTACGCCTCATTTTATCACCACTACAAAGCTGAATGAAACTGAAGACCTCCATAATTTTTTATTTGTGCATTTTACAACTTCTACTCCTTTGCCAACAACAGCCAACAAACAGAATTCCAAGAGAAATGCAGCCAAGCGACTACCTCTTCGCCATGTTGGAGCGAGTGCCAACAAACAGAATTCCAAGAGAAATGCAGCCAAGCGACTACCTCTTCGCCATGTTGGAGCGAGTGAACCAAGAGCGCGCAGTTTAGAGTTTACCACCTCTTCGTATGCACAGCAGTTTGCAGAAAGCAGCTCAACGCCAGACGGATGACATGGCAGCAAATTGTTTCATGGGACACCAAGGTTCGGACGGGTCTAAAATGACACAACGTGCTACTGATGCTGGGTTCACAGGCGGAGCGGTGGCTGAAAATGTTGCTGCGGGGCAGAAGAACGTGAATGCTGTGGTTGATTCCTGGATGAAATCTCCAGGCCACCGCCGCAACATTCTGGGCAATTACACCGTCTTTGGTGCTGCGTACGCTTTTAACCGTTCAAGCAAGTACAAACACTCATGGACGCAAATGTTTGGGCGAGGAGGCAATGACGACATCGATGACGAGAATGGTATTCCTTGGACAAGTGGAGGTCACGATTTCAGTACTGAGCAAATGGAGGATTCAGCCAGTGAGTCGGAAACGATGCGACAGAGAGAAATAGGAGAAATGAAGGCGGTGGTAGGATTCAGCCAGTGAGTCGGAAACGATGCGACAGAGAGAAATAGGAGAAATGAAGGCGGTGGCTGTGACGTGCACGGGATGCTGGTGGTGGAAGCTCGGAAAGTCTCAGTAGCTGGAAAACACATCTGTTGAATTTTGGGTTTAACAGCGATTTCTTTTATTAATTGTTTATTACCCAAAACCTCGTCTAGATTTTTAATCGAGGTTTTTTAATAACTTATTTTATGACCCGTTTGACAGTTTTAATTTTCCAAACTTCAAGGGAGTCTAAAGTCTAAACCACCATCTGCGACCCTTCAAATCTGTCACATTGAAGTAACGTATATTTGATATTTGTATACTTCTCTGGTACGTACAATCCCAACCTGGACAAAATATGGAAGCAGTCAATATCTTCGACGCGACCTTTGAGGAATAAACCACTTACCTAGCAACAAAAGAAATCTTTCTTAAAGCAGATCGACCGAGAAGATGGACCCGATGTCAGTGCTTCTCGCTCTCCACGAGTCCTCTCGGCGAAGACGCCGAGAGCATCTGGCTATGAAACGACTCCGACGCCGCCTTAACGAGGAGGTTCTGCTGGAGGAATGGCGTCTCATGGTGCGAATGCGACACTATATGACGCTGGACTGTTTAAAAGACCCGTCGAAGGCCGACTCGATCGACACGTACGAGAGGGGAACAGACAAGAACTTCCTAGCGACTACAACTCTCCATCGGTAAAGTGTGTGGGTATTGTATAAGGTTAACTGCATTGTATACTAATTATAGGTTTGCCATGCAACGAGAAGCTTTTGACGAGTTACTTGTCCGCTTCGCCCAATTCTACTGCATACCAAGATACTATCCTCACGGAGGGAGGCCCCGCAAACTCCAGAGCCACCATCAAGTTCTGGGACTTTTTCTGGCTTTCTACGTGGGATCCATGCAGATGACTAGCTTATGTAAGGAGTTCGGAGTCCCGCCTTCTACGCTCGCCGGGGTACTGAACGATGACGAAAATGCCATGTACGAGGCGTTGCAGAATTTCAGACCCGCTCGTATTGCGTGGCCATCCTTCGAAAGGCAGAAGCAGCTCGCTCTCCTTGTGGCTCGGAGAGAACCAATGGTGCAGTTCACCTGGGGTTTCCTGGATGGCTAAAACTACAGAGTAACTGAATATGTGTATCATTTCACTAGAATCGATGTATTTATTAACTTCTTCCTTTTTGGGGTAGATCCAGCAACCATCAGACGTAAATGTGCAGAACGCACACTACAATGGGTGGCTACACGGAGTTTTCGTTACTGGGGCATTGTGCTACAGCGCCGACGGCTTATTCGTCTGGACCAAGCACAATTGTCCCGGTAGCTGGAACGACGGCGATACTAGTCTAGAATTCCTTAGACGACTCATGATCCGGAAATGAACCCTGATGATCGGTACGGAGTTGTTGCTGATTCAGCGTTTCTTTGCGGAAATGCAATGACAGGACGTATAATGAATGGCGCCTCTTAAAGAGGGCGATAAGGGAATGTTGTTTCCGTCAGTAAGGACTGCAGATGGATTGTTGTCGGCAGCTATAACTAGGATTCGACGGTCTGCGGAGTGGGGTATGTAGTGCTTTCTTTTTTGATCTTACTGAATGTTAGGGGGCTAATCAGAACATTTTTTTACTGCGTACTGTTCCCTGGGGGTTACATGGCTGCTATCAATAACATCATATGTTTATACCGCTCTCTCGCCACCGCACGGTCTCTTTCGAGACGTTCATCGTAGCGGAGGCGAGTCTCTGTGCCGCAGCGGCGTCTTTCCGAGAGTGATCTTCACAAATAGCCCGTGCTAGCTCCATCTCTTGGAGTCGACGTCCTGCGGCTGCGGCAGCTTTTTCTCTGCGCATATTTTCACGAACCTCTCGGTCCTCTGGTCGACGCCTGTCTTCGGTCTCCTGACGCCGATCTGCGTCTTCCCTCATCAGAAGAAGAACTTTCATCATCTCCGACCCTCCTGAAGCCTGTTTGTCTTCGGCTTCATCTAATTCCTTGCGTATCTGATCCAGCCTTTTTTTGCTCTAATTCTTTTGTTCGCAGTATATGTGGAGCCTGTGCCGGAGATGTCTCCTGCGTCGCGTTTGCCTCCCGCCGAGGAGCCCTTACCTGACAGCTCCTCTAAATTGTCTCGCATCACGCGTAGGTCCACTCCCCCAAGACGACTACAGCTGGGGATCATTCTTCCATAAGCCAGCTCCTCGCGAGCGTCATCCGACGCCTTGGTCGCGTCACGGGACAGAGGCCGTCCTCCAGGTGACGAGAACGTCGGGCGAGGAGATACTGTTGCTTTCTTTGATCCCTTTGGTCTCCCTGCGGTTTTTCCTTTGTTTACATTCGATGCAGGGTCTTCGCAGACGTCTGGCTCTGTAGACGTAGGTATCTCTGCTGCGTGAGAAGGGTCTGTGGTCTCTGAGGCCAGTTCCTAACAGGATCACACAGTAGCACGATCCTTCCAGGGGTAACTTAAAAAATCAATTTAGTCCACGGTATCATTTCAGTGCACTGTTCAATAGATTGACCAATCAAATAATTTAAACTTAAAATGCTAGGGGTAACTTAAAAAATCAATTTAGTCCACGGTACCATTTCAGTGCACTGTTCAATAGATTGACCAATCAAATAATTTAAACTTAAAATGGCGAGTATTTATTGGCTGAATATCATCAAATCAATTTAGTGCGCGATCATTTTACTAATGAAGAACGAAAGTTGAGAATATCCAGAATACGTTTCAGAAATCGAACTAAATAGTATGAACGGTTTCTAAATGCCTTCCAAATAACAAATCCACCGGAAAAAAACTTAAAATCATTAAACCGTCATTTTAGGATTTTGCCCAAATGTCAATACTGGAACCAAGTATAAATGTGATCGTGCACTGAATCGAGTGATCGATTCAGTGCACGATCACATTAATGCTTGATATCCGCTAACTCTTCTTGATGTATCTACGCCTAACGGTCTCTTTAGGAGCATTTTCTTCTTCCAATTGCATCGTTAGTCTAATCTCTAATAGTTCATGCGAGTTAACGCTACAAATAATAAGTTGTTGTAGCGCGAGGACCATTTTCCGACCTCATCCAAAACCGTGCACTAAATTGATTTTTTAAGTTAAGGAACGATCTCGGGTAAACGTTTCGTTGGTCTAAACTGGATCATGCTCTGAAAAGTCATTGCAAAACTCCCCCAGTACAACACAGCAGTTCGGAGCAGGTCCTATGAAGATGGC
This sequence comes from Phytophthora brassicae, assembly GCA_024679045.1. Classification (NCBI taxonomy): domain Eukaryota; phylum Oomycota; class Peronosporomycetes; order Peronosporales; family Peronosporaceae; genus Phytophthora; species Phytophthora brassicae. The sequence continues at coordinate 6,667 of JAIKVB010000395.1, read as the reverse complement.
GACGCTAGAAGAGACCAAAGACCGTGTCAGCTGCAGGTGGACTGCAGTACAGAAGAATAACAGCAAGCGCATTGTTTCCCCTCCTAATTCCGATAACTACAGCTCGTGGACCATTGATCAGCTGAAGTTGGAGTGTACTTCGCGCAAGCTCGCTGTGGCAAAGAATACGAACAAGGCTGATAGGGTGACTATTCTTCGAGGTTACGATGAGTCTCAAGTGGCTATGGAGCTTCTTCTAGAGCATCAGCGCATTGGCAAGCGAGGTAAAGAGGCAGGGACAGAAAAAGTGGAGCGTCGAACAAGGCACTGTTTATTCCGATTATTAAACGTTCTCTTCTCAGAATTTGTTTTCGTGCGCTTCATTACTTCGGGGGATGTGTTTACGTGGCGAGAACTTGATGAGGGTGGTAGGAAGTTCTGGGAAGAAGTTGCAGAGGGTTTCAATGCAATTAACGACGACTTTGATGGTCTTGTGACCGATGACTCACTGTTTGTGGACATAGAACTGCATCAGATCACTACATATTAAGGGGCCAAACTGAAGGCGATGTGGAAGGAGTGTAGCTCTCGGTTTGCATCAGCTGAAGGCAGATGTAAGCTTTCTGGATCATATGCCGAGTTCTGGAATTTCTGCCATGGTGATAAAGTAGCCATGTATGTGCATCTATGGTGTGAGCAACGTCAATCAGGGCGTGAGTTCTGTGCAAGCTGTGTATGAAGACGATGAAGACGATGAATCGAAAGAATCGCAGACGGGCACAGAGAAGCAGAAACTGAATAGGAAACGACAAAAGCATGATGATAGGAGGAGGAGCGTGGACGCGGTCACAGTACTTACTGATGCAGAAAGCAAACTGGTGGATAAGGAAATATCAAACAATAAAGGCGCGTTAACCGAGGAGAAAACGGCAGTGGCCCGTTTAACTCGGGAAACGATGCAGAGAGATGTGATATTAGAAAACTGGCTGCTGTTGATGGGATACTTGCTCGACGCCGTCAAGCCCTCTATATCCTTGACAGTCAGATTCATGATTGCAACGAAAAAGGCATGGACGTCACAGATCTCATTCGTGAGCGTGAAGCTGCTCATCGTCGCTTTCAGAATGCTCAGATGAAATCTGATGAGCTGCAAGATCATATTATGACTGGTTAATTTACCTATCTACGACTGCGGCATGGAGCTGGCCTGGACATGTTGTATCGCCGGATTTGACCTAGAACAACTTTCCGGAATATATGACCATTAACAACTGGGAGTTCAGCTGCACTAAAATGTTCGGCTACTGTCGGCGAAAAGCTGCAGTTCTCCATTGCATTAAATTCTCTAACAGCAGCATTGCATAAGCCTCCACTTAAAGGAGAACGAATTCGTTCATCAATACAATAATTGTGAAGCTTCATACAGGTTTTGATGACAAGTCCTGCGTGTGTAAAGTCAACCGCTAAAGGACGCTAAAAGATTTGCCATTTATTGACAAGCAGTTCAAACGCCATTTCGATTCGAATGCGTAGCTGGGATAAATAAAAGTTGTGGTCAGAATAGTCCTCTGACTTGATTTCGGGTTTCGTAAATGGCACCAAAACTGACGATGACAACGGATACGCGTTGTCCCCGATTACATAATATCCAAATGGTAAATTAGCTATAGCCGTACTCAGCGGCCACTTCTTAAACGCAACACTATCTGATACTTTTCCAGGCGAATTGAAGCAGTATCCCGTAAATCGACACGCAGCATCACACATGGCTTGAACATTGATGCCGTGACGAAGGTAATGTCCCGAAAAAAAGCAGATACGTCAGGTACCTCCCGCGAATTAGGAGCTTTAATGGTGCACAGCCATCCGTCCACACAGCCAACACACCCAGTCAAAACGTTATGCTTACTTGTATCTGCAAATTGAGAAGCAGTACTTTGAATTGACACAATACCATGTAAAGGGGCAATTATTCGGTATCTTGGATGTGCACATATTGCCTCCATTACCTCCACAACCACAGCATAAAACTCGGACTTGCTTACACCTGCAAGCGCTCTGATTGAATGATAAGAACCCCCGCTAGCCAAGATACAGTCATTTGAACTTTGTTAGCCTGCGTTATCGGCCCAGTACCGGTTCGGTTCTGCGACCTAACGCCGTCACGCTCCAAAATCGGCTGCAAAGACTCCACCAACTCCTCGATTTCTTCTACTCCCATCCTGTAGTAGCGCTCAAATTGCTTCTCTTGGACTAGTCGGTTCCTATGAGTCTCCCACTGTAAGCGTTTGCGCTGGACCACTTGTGATCACCGCCGCCGTAGAAATCAGCCCCAACTGCAACAGCAGCCACACACACGATAACACTATAGACTTTCATAGTTCACTTTACCACTTGTGATCCGTGATCCCAAAGTGACTGATGATCTCATATTGGGATCAGGGGGCTGCCATATGTATTTATAATGACCAATGAGCTGTCTCCATTTGGGATCATTACCCGATTATGACCCCGTTAGGAACCGGCCTGAGTTATGTAGACGGATGTTCTGGCCTCCTACCGAGTCAACAGCATCTCGTATAATTAGACGGTCTCCTGTGAGGTCTCTACCTGACCGTTTTCCTCATCGTCTTGGTTGGAGTACACTTCTTGGGCGGTAGAAACATCGAAATATCCAGACCCCGTCATTATTGTACCCATGGAGCGCTGGAGATTATCCTCCGCATCGGCGTCAAATCTTGAGGCTGCTGGCCGAGCCCTTCTGCCTGTGATTGGCTGTCTTCTTCGTGTTCTCGGTCTCCTTCACTTCGCGAGTCTACCGCGTCGTCCTTAGCGTCACTGCCGTCGTATACCCCGTCAAAAACCCGATTTTGTCAATGGACAAGGATGTCGAGGCATCCTTTATCAACAAGGCGTCATCTGTTGTAGAATCTCCTCCGTCATGAGACGTATGGGTTCCTCCCTTTTTCTCGATCTCATGCTGAATCTCATGAGCAAGATGGACGGCTCGGATTTTTGGCGGCATATCTCCGTTGACTCCTGTAGGCTTCGCCTTCCCATACAAGCCTCGAAACGTCCGTTTCAGAGAGTCGTGCTCGCGCTCTATCCAGTTTCTGCGACGACGGAGGTTATACTCCATCACCGAATCCTCCCATTCGTTTCTACTAATAGACCTGTGCTTGGCAGCGAGCGTACACAGGAGAAGCTGCTCATCCGCGCTGTAGTTGCGGTACCCCCTTTTGCGTCCTCTCTGTTAACATGATGTGGTATTGATCAGTATTCGAGCGAAACGTGTTATACATACTAGACTTACGCGAGCCATAACGATTCCCCCTTTAACTCAGCGCCGGCCTTCTCTTCCCGATACAAAACCTGTAATGTGAATAAAATATGTACCACAACACTAAACTAAACATTTGTATCCTCAAAAGTAACATTTTGGCTTATACCTTAAAAGAAAGAACTGAGTATACTTTCCATTTACATGCTAAACACTGAAGTAGCTATGGGTCTCTTCACTGAACATAGGTGTCTGGAAGATGTTGTAAATCTCGGTGTTGACATCCCCACCACCCACAACGGCATAGAAACCAAATTGCCGTACCACACCGTCACTTCCTCGCCAGGAAACAAGTCTCGAATTGTGACGGCGACGACCGTCACAATGCTGCCAGTTTGAACTTCATGGAAATGGGCGAATGGATTGCATGAGTGATTTAACATCCGCCTCATTCCTCCAGCCTTTAACGCGTCGATTCCAACGTATTTGTTCCCTGACGTCCGTGTACAAAGGTGCATCCGATATCCTTCATTCATATGCGCGTTCACAGATGGGGCTCCGAATAGGTGCATAACTCCGAAATACTGTCCACTAACCTCACCTGCAGGAATAGGCCTTGTGGCTACCACCCCTCGCCTGCCAGTTTCCACGTAGCGTCGAAGTCCCAACGCCGTGCTCTCGGATAGAGCGTTCCCACAATAACTCGAGAATGAGCAGTTCCGCTCTGTGCAGAAGCGTCCTGCCTTCGCGTTAGCACAGCAAATTGCGTTACAACGACTGGAGCAGCCACACCACATGCCCTATCGCGTGCCTGATAGTACTCGTGAGAATTTCCAATTTGCGTTGGATTCCTTTGACTTGTGAGAAATTCCACGTCGGTAGGCCACGGCACTGGCTCCCAAACAGAGTAGGAAACAGCCCGACCCGACCCATATATCACAGTGAATCCTGGAGAGCTTGAGGATGTAGGGGTATATGTTGAAGCCACATCCACGCTCGCCATATCGCGGATATGAACAGAATCGTAGACGTCAGAATACGAGAAGCTCGAAGAAAACCACATATCAACTCCGGCAACATGTCTGAGTGGCGACGCGACCGGGGAATTGACAGAGGGTTGTATGCGTGACGTGGCAGTGCGGTAACCTCGAGGTTCGGCTAGTTTGGACTACGTGGAGACTGCGACTCTACGATTGATCCTTGTGACGACCGATAGTGGTAGTCTGCGAGTTAGTTGTGGATTTAGAGCCCCGGGGCAGAGTGGTAGCGCATGAGGTCGCTGCTGACAGAGGTGTCGTTGGCTCAGTAACCGTCCTCTGGCTAGAAACTGGACTGGACACGTCTGAGCAATGGTCAGTCTTAACTCAAAGTCAGACAAAGGCTGGATCTGGATTGTGGCTGCCTCTAGGACACGCGGGTGCGACAACTTTCCCCCTGAGCGCAGCCACGGCAATAGAGAAGTTCGTGATGTTTGCCTCGACGAAGGACTCCGAAGCTTTTTTGCAGATTTTGGCGGGGCCGCTGGGTCACACGAGTGCGAGATTGCACCAAATAGGTTTCTCTTCGCTCGTACAGGAGTGAGGGGCTACAATAAGTTAATATACAAGACATTACTTTATATTACATAGAGAAAAACAAACTAGAGTCGCTTACCGAGCCGTGGGTGAACGGGAAGACAACACGGACGGCATCACGCAAGGAGGGTACGATAACAGCTAGCCACACACACAAAACAGACAAGAGACACACTAAAGATGAGACTGCCTCCAGTATTAGCAAGATATGCCACGTGCCCGGCGTACCAGATCTTCGGAAGGGTGCGGGTTCGTAAATGACTCCCATCTTGGTCTCGGAGGGGGGCCGCGATTCGCGTTTGGGCCCAAACAGCCTTTGAAGACCCCCCCTCTTCAATTCTCGAAAACGTGGCTTGGTAGGGGGTTAGTCTGGTTACGTAACCAATTCAAGACGTTAGTTTAAATCAGTTGCAAGATTAGGGTGTCATTAGTGATAAAACTAGTTTTATATTTTTTGATGAGACCACTTTTTAGTCTCACAAAAATAATTATTTTAAGGGGAAATCCGTTTTGGGGCCCTGGAATTAAATATAATTCGGTTTGGGGTCCCCCGCGTTCCTCAAGTGGAAAATCGCCCTATTTTTAAGAAACCTATCGTGTTCTGAAAACCTTTTCCAAGAGACATGTTTACTGAGATTATCGAGTTACACTGGTTACTATAATTAGTGTGGGCAACTGAATAGTGTTACTCGTTAAATAGTGTGGGCCACAGTATATATAGTGCGCTAATAATTGCCGTATTTCTGGTAATACTATATGTAGTAAATACCTTAATTAGTGTGATTTTACGATGCCGCAATTTGGCTCAGTCGTGAAACGATCGGGCTGGATACGAACGGTCCCCGCTTCGATATCAATAGCTGCATAAAAACCTATAAAACATATAGAATTCACAAATTTAGAAAATGGCTTAAATCAAAAGGAAGGTATTCACGTAAGAGCAACTAAGTTGCGTCGTCACTCATACGTCCGCCAATATCCGCTCCGCGCGCCCACACCGTTAGACACGCCTAAAAACGTGCTGTAAGTGACGCCAGGGTTGATGCTAGGTACATGGATAATTCCATAATGAGATACGGTGTGAATTGGACAATCCTAAGATTGGACTGAAGACAAGAAACGAAACAAAAAAAACTGATTTAGAAAAAATAAACCTAGAATCTCCTGCTTTTATGACATCACGCGCTTTGTTCGTCATTTTCGAAGTTGTTTTCGTCATTCTCTCCTACCGGTGTCCCTTCGAAGTGAGCGCGATGATTGTTGATGATCAGGCGCAGCTCTGGGAACAACTGCGACTCTTTCCACTTCCCCGTCAAGTCGAGCGCCAAGCCATATCGAATCATGGCCTTTCGGGCGTAGGATACTCCGTTCTAGTCGGTCATTGCATTTACCGTGCGAACTGAATCCGCTGCAAGCTTGAGAAAGAACCTCTTCCCTGGGTTTGGCAACTTGCCAGATGATCTTGAGCCGCTTTTCCAGGCGCCAATTTGAATGAGGCGATGTTTTCCAGCCTCCCACTTCTCCGTCCATACTTGCTCAACCTTCTGGGTAATACACGAGTCGCACGGCTGGCATAAATGCGTCGAGGTTTTTTGGAAGCTTGCGGATACTGCGTTGAGTGCTTTCAATGCTGTCAGCTGTTCTGTTGTCTCGTTGTGGCCTCCGCAGTTGTCCATGAAGATGACGCGCTGGCGTCCGAGATCATCAGGGCGAATGACACGTCTCTCTTGGCGGTACTGGGTCATGACTTTTGTCCATCCATCCCTTTAGGCCAGTCCGGTACGCGACGCCCGGAATATCGTCTGGAACATTACGGATCGGGTAATTTCGAGAC
>JAIKVB010000394.1:0-27907 GCA_024679045.1 Phytophthora brassicae | reverse complement strand
CAAGGCGCTCCATCTCCAATATCCGGAAACGAAATATCCTCGGGTACAATATTCTCCGTGATGCAGGTGACTTCAGATGGCCACGGCTCTTCAATCAAACCAGTCGAGATTGTAGTGCTAGGCGAGGTGACGTCTTCAAAGTGGGTACGACGATCATGGAGGCTTTTCAACCTCGACTTAACCCATGGCAACTGCAGCAGCTCCTTCAACTTTTGAGCTCTCAACGTATTGGCGTGGTAGATCTCTCGTCCACTCCGTGTAATGGCGCACTTCTTCTGGTTACGCCGCTTGCGTGAACGCGGGACATGCCACGATCCTGCCTTCTTCTTAGCTTGGTGTCGAATCTTGGACCGCTGGTATCGGGTAGGAATAGTGCGTAGGTATTCGTCTACCTCTTACGTATTGCTCGGCGAAGCAGCAGTCGTTCGGTTTGTATACGGTACGCAGCTGTGTTCGCGATACCAAGTAGAGGGACTCACGAGGCAAAACTAATAATGTGGTGTTGGTATTGGTTGGTTTCATTTAGGCGATCAGGACGATGTACACGGCGTCCACACCGATGAGCACGCTGTTGGTGGCCGTGGACGTGGTCGAGGTCAGCGTGACGCTGGGGCCAGACGCGAGATGAGTGAGAGGGGCCCTACTTCGACTGAGCGCGGTACAGTAGCATGGCGTATTGGTTGTGTGCGGCGGCGAGACTAATGATGTGGGCTTGGTATCATGTGTAGGCGCTCTGAACGGCGCTCGCGACGTCCACACCGTCGGGCAAGACACTAATAGTCGTGGTCGTGGTAGAGGCCGCGGTCTTGGTCGGAGACGTGGTTCTGGAGGGAGAAGAGTTGGCGAGGATGAGGTTGTCATGGGCCTTGAGTGGCTGCGCAACGGTGCAAATGATGCTTTGGATGAACGAGTGGGTCCCAGTCGGGTCCGACGAGCGGGTACAGTCGATCGGGATGGCGCCAGCCCCGTAACAACACAATAACACAGTGTTTCGGATGCTGGGTATCCTGTTCAAACAAATAGCAGCGTAGAAGTGAATGTTACGCCAGCTCGGACGCCTGTTACACCAGCAAGAACGCCTCCAGCACTGCTACAAGATGTGTATCTTGACCAATTGGTGGCTTTTACACCTGAACGAGAACCGTGGATGAAAGCTAAGTCATACAAAGTGGTTGGTACCGCGTATATCATCGGAAGGGTTTGCCGCCGGCCAGCGAAAGGAAAGTATGCGTCGCTTTTTCAGATTCGATGGCTGGACAGTCAATTTCAAGCTGCAGTTGAACATGTGAGCGTTGAATCAGTTCAACGTGGTATCGATAATTACCAAGAGCTGTTGCAGTTGAAAAATAACCCGGCCTGGAAAGGACTTGTGGAGCCAAACGAAACGGATACTATACAAGTGGACGAGCCGTCTGATCTGGAGTGGCGGAGGTCTGTGAAGAGTTCGAGTTTGAGGAGGAGTTTCCGACTAGTCTGCAGGAAGTCGAAGCGATTCAGAACCTGCACTTTGACCACGATGTCGAAATCGAAGCACCTACGGAACTATTCCAGAATGCAGACCATACAACATCGACCTCTTTACGACAGGAGTATAAACACCTCTTTGAGCACTCTGCAAGCTCGTCGTTCTTTGCCTACCTCCCGGTATATTTCTGGCGTCATGTATTCTACGAGCCAAACGAGTACGCAGTTGCCCACGACATACACACGACACGCCTATTTTTGCTACAAGAGCTCATGGTGTTTCTCGGTATCTTATTTTTCATGGCATTGAATAACAAAGGTGAATTTTCGAATTACTGGGGGCCGCAGCCTGAAGATACGGTTTTGGGCGGGAGAACCACCGCGCTGGACGGGATAATGAGTCTGAACCGGTTCAAATTACTTCAGAGATGTTTCAGCTTCAACACGAGGCCTTCAACCTTGCATGTTGACGCCGCAGCTAGAATCCGACCTCTCCTGAATATGTTGAAGGTGGCCGGGGACAAATATGTTTCGGTTGGACGTGACGTCGCTCTCGATGAAGCAAGTGTGGCGTGCCGGTCAAGGCAAGGACGGCATCTCGTCGTTTTCAATCCTATGAAACCGACAGGCAAGTACCACTTTCGGCTATATGTAGTCTGCTGTTCGTCAACGTGGATAGCTCTCAACTACAGGCTATATTGTAATCGTAGCAGCATCGCCCATCGCCTTGACGGGGTAGTTAGTCAGCAAGAATTGAAGGGATTTCAACAGGAGCTGGACTAGATCTCAATCATTCGCAGTCTCGTGCTGGAAGTCGCCGCCCACTTTTCGGGACAAATCGCGTGCTAAACATGGACAACTATTATACTTCGGTACAAATCCTGCAAGCTTCGTGTCAAAGGGCTGTACGGAAGGGGAACAATCCGCTGCAACAGCAAGCACTTTCCGGGGCATACAATTCTCGACAAAGACCACGATAACTGCGTGCGTGGAGACCTACGACAGGCCGTTTCTGTTGATCACAACATGGTTGCAGTGTCGTGGTGCGATGGGAATATTGTAAATATGATCTCGAATACTGACGCATCCACTGTGACTACAGTCACGCGCATGGTTGGCAACGCACACGCTGAGTTTCCTGCGCCAACATGCATTAGCCAGTACAACCAAAATATGCAAGGGGTAGATTGACTAGACCAGATACGAGGGCGTTTCTCCATTGCAGACGGACACTCGTTAAAACGATACCACAAGAAACTGGCATTGGCGATAATAGATATTGCAAGGGCGAACGCTTACCTTACCCGCAAACTTACATCACGAGATTCGAATCTACGAGATTCTCACCGCACCTTCATCACCGAGTTGGCTGGAGAACTCATTACCGGGAAATGGGCAGAGGCGCCGAGCAAAGGAATAATGCTTTACGGAGTCCAAGATCCGGGGGGTTGGGGCGAGAGTGTTATTTTGGTGCAGACTTCTATGCGATCAGATCGAGGAGACGAAGTATGTCGACCTAAGTGTTCCTCTGTGTCGGCACAACAAATTCACGCCAGAAGAAATCCAAAGAAGCGGCGCTGCATCGTGTGTCGATGGGAGAACCGCTACCCACTGAGCTGACGAACTACTACCTCACGCATGATGTGTGTTTGTGTCAAGTAGTTCACTCTCAAGTACAATTCCCCTGGGTATGTCCTGAATCTACGTGGACCTGCAGGGAAAAGTATCACTCCTTTTACTTGCCGAAAAATATTTTTTCTCACAAGGGCAACATCAATCGGGGGTCTGCGTTAATGAAACTACGCCAGGCGATGGCTAGCGACTCTGCTGTCACGCCGCCACGACCGCCATCAGCTGTCCAGCAGCTGAGTCTACCCGTGGGATCGGACGCATCACAGCCTTCATCAAAATGGGTGTGAATCTACTTACGCATGGTGAAATGGTGACGTTGGCCGCCTTATAGTTATCGCTAAAATTGGAGCCTGGTATCCCAAATGAGTAACGAAGGTTGTCTATTTTTGCTTTCGGCTGTAAACGTAAATGGTGTGAGGCGATGACTTCCAACTGCAGGGCACTTGCAACTTTCGTAACAAGACCCACAATCTGCAAAAAGGTTGCATGCACGATTCCCGGTGCCTTGAGCAAAATAAGCGACTCACAGCGATAGCACGAAGACACGGCATTGCAAAGAGCTCACGCGATATCACTAGGTTAGCTTCCTCTTCGAACAAATAGTTGTTTGCAAAAACCACTGTTGCTGCTCGAGTTGCGGGTAATGACGCAAGGGAGGATACGCGAACATCTACTGCAATCATTGACACTTGATGAAGCCGGGGAAATTCTGTTCGTCGACTCCGAATGCAATCATGAGCAAGTGAGCACAGTTCCTTACGAACCTCAATCCCATCTGATGTGCCGACGCTTGTAGCAAGGGCAACATGGACGACGAAGTTGGCAATACCTGCCCCGATATCAATGAATGAGTCGTCGCCGTTCATTGGTCCACTGCATCGATCAGAGTAGAAATACCGTGCGGAAGAACCTCCCCTGCGTTATCATATGTACGCCCGGCTTGTTGACGTACTTCTCTAGCACTGACATCACCAAATATTGTGTTCATAGCCTCAATAGCTTCTGGTATTGAGAGTATCGCGCTCGAAGAAGCAATACAGGGTGTCGCGCGTGATTGGCTTAGCGGTAGAGAATTGTATCTGTTTATTAGCGGAGATGGAGACTGTAATCTTGCTCTTGAGCATTGTGGGGGAGCCAAGTTGCCGGCCTTGATAGCACAACTAAAAACGCACGGAGGAAAGTCGCGTAGACAGTTACCGTAGGTTCGTTTTAGACTAGCAAGCCGCGCTCTTAACGCACTGGCTGTGCGCTTAGTTTCTTTCATCCGCTGGGCCACGCAGCCCCACGTAATTCGGCGTCCTTCATGCTCGAACTGGAATGCAATCTGGACGAGCTGTTTATCTTCCCAGTCATAGAAGGTAGTTCTCATCGAAACGGCCCAGGTAGGTATTGATCTTCGTTTTACTATGCGTACGGATGTGTGTGAATCTCTTGTAGTTTGTAATGAAAAATGAGTGGCTAAAACATATGCACCAACGATATATTCTTTACTTAGAGTAGCAATGAACTGTAGCGTCATTAAACCTATCCGCTCTACTTGTTGATTGGTAGAAACAAAATAAGGTAGGTTTAACAGTATAAAACATTTAGATCCTCTTAATGGGCGATTGGAGCCCCCTTTAAGCGAACACCTATCAACCGTGTTTTGTGAACTACCTAAAGGGCGCGTTTGGCACCCTTCTGACACGAAAGGGTTAATACATGTGGTTCAATCGCCCAAGTGGACAAACATCTGTTCTCTGTCGTATTTAATAGCGAGCTGTACAGATTGTATACACTGTATCAATCGCCCCCCTTGTCGCGCAAATCTTGCGCGAGTGGGGGGCGATTGATTCAAAGAACTGCGCAAGGAAATTTGGAGTAGAACGCACAATACACATTTGCCGGTCCAAAGTGGTGCTAGTCCGGATTTTCTTAGAAATATGAACAGTGAAATTTGAAATTGAAAATATGATTACGGGAGAAAGCTTCTTTTTTGTAGGAAGTGTCTACGTTCACCAATTCTTCGTTACGAAAAAGTCCCAAATTTGATACCGGTATTTCTGCGGAACCTCGTTTTTTCAATTTGATTTTAGACATTTTGAGGCATCAGCAGCCACTGAGTTTATTCCTTCAACCCACACTACGCCGCGCACGCCGCGCTTCTCGTGCGCCACAGTCTTCTCACCTCCCTCGCCTCTCACTCATTACTGCTGAACTGTTTACTCTAGACACTAGCAAATCGCTCTGCTCCCTCGCTAGTGAAGTAACCGGCGAGGCCGATAGTAAGGTCACCTTGGATGCTCTTCCCGTACTCACGGATCTCTTAAAGCTGGAAGATGTTCTTTGAATTTAGCGAGGCCTTAAAGGCGGGCGAGTTAGTCGAAGTGGTCACTATTCGACCTAAAGAGGAGTTAAACTCCTCGTCGCTTATGGACCGAGCAGTCCTTGAGGACACCAAGGAGGCGCTGAGTGAGCGCAGTGGATCTGCGATCCTTAAGAATCCAGCGGATCCATACTAATCCTTGGTAAACGAATTCCAAGACGTAGTATCTAATGACCCGCCTTCTGGCTTACCTCCCGATCGAAGAGTACGTCATGAGATCGACTTGGTTCCGGGAACCAAATACTGTGTCACTCGACAATGGCCTTTGCCACGAGAGCAGTGTGACGTCATCGACGCCTTTAGTGCAAAGCACGCGGCGGGAATGGTGCGTGAGAGCAAGTCTCCCCACCTCACGCCGACATTCTGTGTCAGAAAGCCGAATGGCAAGCGGCAAATCGTCACGCTTTTAATAAGTTAATGCCGCCACCATTCCGGCTCAGGCGCCGATTCCTAAAAGGATGTTCTTCAGAACAATATGGTGAACAGTACCATGTACAATGCTCTCGACTTAGTCGATGGTTATTACCAATTGCTCATGAGAACAATCGACATACCTCTGACAGCGGTCAGCGCTCCGAGCGGGATGCTCTGGGAGTGGCTGGATCATGTATAGTGCTCTCGACGTAGTCGATGGTTATTACCAATTGCTCATGAGAACAATCGACATGCCTCTGACAGCGGTCAGCGCTCCGAGCGGGATGCTCTGGGAGTGGCTGGTGATGCCCCAGGGGATGTCGAATGCGCCTGCAACTTTCAACCGTCTAGTGACGCAGTTGTTTAGGCCTCATCGGCGTTTGCTCAAACGTATTTCGATGACATCTTTGTGCACATTCGTGCGAAACATGGTCGGTCAGATGTGGAGAACCACATTGGCCATTTAAGAGCTGTGCTTCATTGGAAAGTGTGGCCTTCGTGCGGATCCCGCTAAGGTAAAGTCCATTGTGAACTGGTCGGTTCCCCAGAACCTGAAAGACTTACGAAAGTGGCTTGGTCTTGCCAACTACTTACACAAGTACAGTCAGAATTACGCTGAAATGACCAGGCCACTATCCAATCTCCTTAAGAAGGATGAAAGTTGGTGTTGGAACACCGAGCATCAAAGAGCCTTTGGGGCTGTCAAGGAGAGCCTCCTTCATGCACCTATCCTGGCTTTGCCAGATCCTGAACGTCCGTTCAGTGTCGTCTGTGTCGCTTCTGACTTTGTCATAGGCAGTGCTTTACCGGAAGCTGACGCCGAAGGGCGCGAACGCGTTATTGCGTTTGAATCTCGCCAGCTTAAGGCTGCAGAGAAGAGCTATCCAGTTCATGACAAAGAGCTACTTGCGATGAAGTATGCTCTCGTCAAATTCAGGGTTCACCGTTTGGGCTCTAAGCCGTTCATAGTCAACACAGACCATGCGTCTCTTCGCACTGCGATACAATCACTTTATATCTCGCAACGGATGGCCCATAACTTCGAGGTGAAGTACAAGCGTGGCAGGCAGAACGCCTTATCGGACGCACTGTCCCGTCGTCCATACTACGAGCTGGCTCATATCACTATGGTGAAGGCGCTCGTGCCAGATCTCATCCGCGCTGCATATCCGCGAGATGACACGTGCGTAGCTCTGCTACATGCTCTGGGAAGCATGGAGTTTCAAGACTCGAAGCTGACTCTGTCAGCGCGCTCACAGCGAGCCTACATCGCTATTCCATCGATGATGACCTGCTATATTATAGCACCAGTACTGAAGATACTCCACGTGTTGTGGTTCCAAATGATGAGGATTTAAAGTTCCGTATCCTCTATGAGGCACACGACACGCCACTTAGTGCTCACCTGGGTCGGGAAAAGACCTACAACTCTGTGAGCCTGTACTATTGGTGGCCCAAAATGTACAAACGGACAAGCACTTACGTGCGTACGTGCGAGACATGCCAGCAGATTAAACCCTCTGCACATGCGTCTGTACCTTTGGCAAGTTTGCCTGTACCCTGCGGGTGTTGGGAGTCCATGAATTTGGACTTTGTATTTGGCCTTCCGAAAGACTCGGAAGGTAATACTGGGATTGTAGTCTTCGTGGACCGATTGAGCAAGATGTCTCATCTAGCGGCAGTGCCGGACACCATTGATGGTGAAGGTACAGCTGAGCTGTTTATCGACCGGATCTTCCGTTCCCACGGATTGCCCTCATCGATCGTCTCAGATAGAAACCCTTGCTTCACTGGGGAGTTGTGGACATCTGTGTTTCAGGTGCTTGTCACTAATTTGAAAATGTTCAAAGCGGATCATCCGCACACCGATAGTCAAACTGAACGAGTTAATCGTGTTGTCGAAGACATACTCCGTAGCGTTTGCGCGGAAACGCCAAAACGCTGGAGTTCTATGTTCCCACTCGTTGAGTTTGCATTGAATAATGCTGTGCATGCCCTACCGGCTACACACCGTTCTATGTGAATGGCCTCTCACACCCTCGTGTCGCATTGACGCTACCACTACCTGGTTCAGGGCTTGGTGGGGGAGAAATAGCCGATCGGCTTGCTGATGTTAGCCCCACCACTGTTCAGAAACAGATTGACGAGTTTCTATCTACTCGACTGAATGTCTTAAGACATATGAGACGTAATCGCTGAAAGCCAAGATAAAAAGAAAGAGCAAGCTGATACCAAAGGCAAAAACAATAAACAAAGTTTTGAAATTGGTGAACAAGTTTTATTAAATGCAAAGAACCTCCCTACACATGCAGTGTCTGTAGTCTTTAAGACTAAACTGCGTCCTGGCTTCCTAGGGCCGTACACGGTCGTGGCCAATAAAGGCCTAGCGTTTACGCTCAATCTTCCGAAGAAGATGCGTACGCACCCAGTGTTTTACGTGAGCTTGCTTAAGCCTAGGCGCTGGCGACACGAGCGCCGTCGCCGTGGCAGCCTCCTGCATCCGAAAGAGGACTTCAAGCTGACCCTCAATCCGAGCAAAGCTCCGGTCAAGGCCAGCAAGCCGGTCCTCGACCTTCTCCGAGTTTGCGAGCTTCCTCCCAAGAGCCTCTAAGCGTTGAACGCAAGACTCGGGTTGCTCAATCCAACGCATCCGATCTTGGAGATCCTGGATGTCAGTCCAAGACTGGTTATACTCCATCTCAGCTCGATCGAGCTTCGTACGAAAGTACCCAAAGTCCGAAAACAAGCGAGAGACATTCGCACAAGTTCACGCTGAAATACGGGGGACTGAGCCGCCTGCATCGGCTCGTTCTCCTCCTGCGTTGCTCGACGAGCAGGGTGTTCGCCACTATCACGTGGAACGTGTTCTAGCGAGGCGTTGTAGCCGAGGCTAAAACCTGTATCTGGTGAAGTGGTGTGGGTGGGTCAGACGCGGAGCTCACGCGTCGACCCCGAGCTGCTTCAGCTATTGACTTCCCAGTGGGAACAGCCGCAGCGCGCTTTCGAACAGATCTCACCAGAGCAGAATAATGATGGTTAAAAACGAGGGGCAACAACAAGCCGGCAAAATGACGCTTCGTCTTAAGTTTTGCGAAGTCAAAGCGAAGCTTGCGCTCCAAGTGCACGACAACTTCAGAAAAACCGTCTTGCAAAGCCTCCTGACTGTCGAGCTTGCGACAATGCTCTACCCATAGGGTAAAAACCACCTCGTCATCAGACGCGGGCTCATTCGGGATCAATAAAAAATGATACATGTCTTTACAGACGGAACATACTCCCGTCTCGCTTGAGCGTTGAGACGCAAAAAGTACTCCTTTTGGAGTATCTCTTGCATGGTTAAGAACCTGACACGTAGTGCCTCCCGGATTGCCACCTCTTCAGTGCTCGAGGCAGCGCGTCATATGATCCAGGTGCTCAGTGAGCTAGTCCCCAGGGTTTTTATGGTCTCAACAGGATCCACAGACTCGAAGCCGTACTACCGACGAGCGTTGAGAACTGGCCGTACCACGGGGCTACCGCAGACTTTAGCGTAGAGGAAGACTTAGCAACTCTTAAGTAGGTTAGCAACCTTTAAGCTCTATACAAGAACTAATACGAGCGTAAGGCAGCTGCTTACAAATTCCAAGAGTAAAGGGGAATCGTAAGTATAAGATGACTGAGCTCCTCGTTACAAAAGGTAAACTGTTTTCTATTATTTTTATGACAGCAAAGCCGGTTTGGTGTAAATCTACAAAGTTCACTGTCTGTTATAGTGAAACCTAGTCAAATGCATATTGTGTGGCTGTGAGCCTTATCAACTATCAGGAATCAGAATATCAAGTTAAGGAGAGATGTGATATTAAGTGTATCACATCAACCATTCCCCTATAGTACCCCCGCTACATTATGTGTGCCGCGTGTGACCCCGTTACACTCTCCCCCACCAAAATTCCGGATACGGACAGTTTATCCGAAAAATAAGATTTCGGTCAAAACCCAAAAAACATAATCACTGGCGGCGAGGCTTGCGCGGGTGGCGCTTCACATGTAGCGTGTTACACGCATCGGCAGACACTGCTACTGCTCAACAACAGGGGTCTCGTTCTTACGAAGCAGGGGAGACCTCACATGTTGCGCCGTTGGCGCTGTGAAAGTTGTTTTATGGCTTCTAGCTCACAATATCGGAGCCACGGTCAGAAAATTACACGCTGCTCAGCGTCACTGGCGATCGCCAAAGGAGTATTGACTCAACAGGATTGTGTTAAACCTATTGAAGCCAGCACAAAGTGCATCTAAGGTTCACAAAGGCTTGGAGAACCATGTCCAGCGTTCGTATAGGCTCAGAGTCAAGGTCAAGGGTCCATTAGGCCCTGTCTAGCGACGTCACCGTGCGTCAGCAGCGAGTGGGCCGCGTCTAAAAGTACGTACTGTGCGAGGTGCACCATGCCAGGATTGAACCCTCGATTGTCAGCATAAGCTCGAAGAGCTACAGCCACTACACCATGCTGGAGTGGATTAAAGAGGAAGGACAGCGTCCGATAACAGTATGTTGTTACAGCTTCAGCTATGGGAAGTGAACTCTCAACAACTAGCGTGGGCTCCTCGAGCGCATACCACGCGGCCACTATGAGAGTGACATATTGAGTTGTTACATAACGCATGTCATCTATGTTTAACCCAATGCGCACACTACAACAGCACTTTACTTAGCGTAAGTATGATTATGCGCTCGCTCTAATACTTGAGCAGTATATGCACGAGGTGCTTGCTACAAAACTGTCATAGGTCAGAGCCTGAGCTCGGTCACTAACTCCTGAGCTCCCCTTTAACAGGAAGCGCGGTTTGACCGCTCAAGCGGCCTGCGGCCATGTCTTCGCTCTGTACCAAGCTGATCAAAAGCGTCAACAACGTCAGGGCAGTCTTGCCGCAGGGGTACATCAAATTCCGATGAGTTCTGTGAGTGAGGATAACCCTTCCATTTACCGAATGTGTCGTAAGACATTCAGACGCGTTGATAGAAACTCGTCAATCTGTTTCTGAACAGTGATGGGGCTGACATCAGCAAGCCGATCGGCTATTTCTCCCCCACGGGCTGTAAAACGAGGGTCGGCATAAAAAGAAAATTACACAAAGCTGGCGATAGCCCAATCAGCAATAAACGAGAACCCTCATATTTGAGCTTTTGAATTCGGGAAGTGCCACTACTTTATCATCACAGAGTAATAGCTTTGGGCTAGGCGATTCAGGTGCTTTCACAGCTGTACCTCCACCGAGTACAAGTCAAGAGCGCTCACCAATTTCTTGGAAGTGTAGGTAGTATCGAATACGACGCGTTTCTTCCACCAGGATATTGGGGATACGATGAATTGGTGTCGAACAGGTTGGCCAATCGTATTATTAATTGAAATACAGTCGTATACATATTTTATTTTAATACATGTATATCATGTCTGGTGACCCTTTTTCTGCATCTGGTGACCTTTTTCTGCATCTGGTGATCTTTTTCTGAATGGATGCTCCGAACTTGGATGCTCCGAAGAATCTCCCCGCCAGGAGGGGTATACCAGTCCGACCTGTTTTTAACCGTTTCACCTGGGCAGTTTCGCGTAAGCAAATCACGCACATCAGATCTCCAACTGAACGAAATGCTCATCCATTCGTATAGAATGCCTTAGCAGCTTGCATTCTGAAGCGTTTCTTATCTTCTGCGGTTAGCAAATACAGAACCCGCACAAGTGAATTGGGTGCTCTCAACCCCGCCAGGGAGGGAGATTCTTCGGAGCATCAAAGTTCGGAGCATCCATTCAGAAAAAAGGTAACCAGATGCGATGTGACTACGACAGATATTCGTAGAAAAGGGTCACTAGATGCGATGTGACTTTGACAGATATTCATAGACGACGCTTCATTAAAAAATTCTGAGACCGATCCATGATAAATTTAGTTGCCAGAGAGCTGAGCTGCTCCTATTCATTTCCAAACAAACCTCTCACTCTCCAGTGCTCTCTCTACCCACGAAGCTCCTCCTTTAACACGTAGTGGGAGCGTCAATGCGACACGAGGGTGTGAGAGGCCATTCACATAGAACGGTGTGTAGCCGGTAGGGCATGCACAGCGCATGCACAGCATTATTCAATGCAAACTCAACGAGTGCGAACATAGAACTCCAGCGTTTTGGCGTTTCCGCGCAAACGCTACGGAGTATGTCTTCGACAACACGATTAACTCGTTCAGTTTGACTATCGGTGTGCAGATGATCCGCTTTGAACATTTTCAATTTAGTGACAAGCACCTGAAACACAGATGTCCACAACTTCCCAGTGAAGCAAAGGTCTCTATCTGAGACGATTGATGAGGGTAATCCGTGGGAACGGAAGACCCGGTCGATAAACAGCTCAGCTGTACCTTCACCATCAATGGTGTCCGGCACTGCCGCTAGATGAGACATCTTGCTCAATCGGTCCACGAAGACTACAATCCCAGTGTTACCTTCCGAGTCTTTCGGAAGGCCAAATACAAAGTCCAAACTCATGGACTCCCAACACCCAGGGTACAGGCAAACTTGCCAAAGGTGCCGACGCATGCGGAGAGGGTTTAATCCGCTGGCATGTCTCGCACGTACGCACGTAAGTGCTTGTCCGTTTGTACATCTTGGGCACCAATAGTACAGGCTCACAGAGTTGTTGGTCTTTTCCCGACCCAGGTGAACACTAAGTGGCGTGTCGTGCGCCTCATAGAGGATACGGTACTTTAAATCCTCATCATGAGGAACCACAACACGTGGAGTGTCTTCAGTACTGGTGCTATAATATAGCAGGTCATCATCGATGGAATAGCTATGTAGGCTCGCCGTGAGCGCTGACATAGTCAGCTTCGAGTCTTGAAACTCCTTGCTTCCCAGAGCATGTAGCAGAGCTACGCACGTGTCATCTCGCGCATACGCAGCGCGGGTGAGGTCTGGCACGAGCGCCTTCACCATAGTGATATGAGCCAGCTCGTAGTCTGGACGACGGGACAGTGCATCCTATAAGGCGTTCTGCCTGCCACGCTTGTACTTCACCTCGAAGTTATGGGCCATCCGTTGCGATATATAAGGTGATTGTATCACAGTGCGTACAGACGCATGGTCTGTGTTGACTATGAACGCCTTAGTGCTCAAACGGTGAACCCTGAATTTGACGAGAGCATACTTCATCGCAAGTAGCTCTTTGTCATGAACTGGATAGTTCTTCTCTGCAGCCTTAAGCTGGCGAGATTCAAACGCAATAACGCGTTCGCGCCCTTCGGCGTCAGCTTCCAGTAAAGCACTGCATATGGCAAAGTCAGAGGCGACACATACGACACTGAACGGACGTTCAGGATCTGGCAAAGCCAGGATAGGTGTAGAAGGAGACTCTCCTTGACAGCCTCAAAGGCTCTTCGATGCTCGGTGTTCCAACACCAACTTTCATCCTTCTTAAGGAGATTGGATAGTGGCCTGGCCATTTCAGCGTAATTCTGACTGTACTTGTGTAAGTAGTTGGCAAGACCAAGCCACTTTCGTAAGTCTTTCAGGTTATGGGGAACCGACCAGTTCACAATGGACTTTACCTTAGCGGGACCCGCACGAAGGCCACGCTTTTCAACGAAGCACAGCTCTTAAATGGTCAATGTGGTTCTCCACATCTGACCGAACATGTTTCGCACGAATGTGCACAAGATGTCAACGAAATACGTTTGATCAAACGCTCGATGAGGCCTAAACAACTGCGTCACTAGACGGTTGAAAGTTACAGGCGCATTCGACAACCCTGGGGCATCACCAGCCACTCCCAGAGCATCCCGCTCGGAGCGCTGACCGCTGTCAGAGGCATGTCGATTGTTCTAATGAGCAATTGGTAATAACCATCGACTAAGTCGAGAGCACTATACATGATACTGTTCACCATATTGTTCTGAAGAAGATCCTTCTCGGAATCGCCGCCTGAGCCGAAATGGTGGCGGCATTAAGGTTTTTAAAAGCGTGACGATTCGCCACTTGCCATTCGGCTTTCTGACACAGAATGTCGGCGTGAAGTGGGAGACTTGCTCTCACGCACAATTCCCGCCGTGTGCTTTGCACTAAAGGCGTCCATGACGTCACACTGCTCTCGTGGCAAAGGCCATTGTCGAGTGACATAATATTTGGTTCCCGGAATCAAGTCGATCTCATGACGTACTCCCCGATCGGGAGGTAAGCCAGAAGGCGGGTCATTAGATACTACGTCTTGGAATTCCTTTACCAAGGATTAGTATGGATCCGCTGGATTCTTAAGGATCGCAGATCCACTGCGCGCACTCAGCGCCACCTTGGTGTCCTCAAGGACTGCTTGGTCCATAAGCGACGACGAGTTTAACTCCTCTTCAGGTCGAATAGTGACCACTTCGACTAACTCGCCCGCCTTTAAGGGCTCGCTAAATTCAAAGAACAGCTTCTAGCTCTAAGAGATCCGTGAGTACGGGAAGAGCATCCAAGGTGACCTTACCATCGGCCTCGCCGGTTACCCCACTGACGAGGGAGTAGAGCGATTCGCTAGTGTCTAGAGTAAACAGTTCAGCGATAAGTATGGACGCTAATCGTCTGGCACTAGTCATGCGTCTTCGCTGTCGCCTCCGCGAAGAGGGAGAGCACCTCGTCGAGGCCAGAGCATTTAGACTAAACGTTTTCACTGGTGTTTCCACGTCTTCGATCTCCGGAGGAAATCCAATGTCATTCGAGACATTCGGCGAGACGCTTGACTTGCAGTCCTCACCCAGTGGGTTATGTGCTACTCCACACGCATCAAAAGAGCCCTGCCCAGGATGCCTCGACATAGTGCCGACCACGCCAACCTTGGCATGCAGCACCTGCTCATTATCGCTACGAGCGTCACTTGGTGAATAATTGTCACCCCACGTGCATCATTAGGACCAGGCCCAAGATGCCTCGACGTATAGCCTACCATGTCTACTGCAACATGCAGCGACTCGTCGTTAACACAACGAGTGCCGCTCAGCGGTTTACGTGCCACTCCACATACATCACTATAGTAATGCCCAAGGAGCTCCGGCTTACTGCCGACCATGTCTAATGTGACATGCAGCGACTCCTCGCTAACGCAACGAGTGCCGCTCAGCGGTTCACGTGCCACTCCACGTTCCGTCTGTGAGCAGTGCTCGTAACTCACGTCTAAGACGCCCTCGGTCTCCAGTAACTCGGACATACCGATCTCAAGCATATTGACCAACTCGGTCCAGCGCTCGCGCCAATAGCGCTTTTGCTTCCTAGCAGAGGTGGGTTCATGACTCGTCAAAGCTCCGCTAGGAGACAAGCGCGTAGCGCCTAAGGGCTTAGACCTCCAATCAATCCATGGCTCATGGCTTTCCAGCCAGTCTATGCCCAAGATGAGATCATATCTCGAATCCAGGTCACGGACCAGACAGCGTTCAACGCTATCGAAGTCTAGAAACTTCACACCCAGGTTCACAGGAACCTTGGGCTCCGTAACATATTTGCCCGTCGCGAGACGAACAGTGACATTGCCATGCGTACGCTCTGCAAGCGCCTCAGCATGTAGCTGATTTTCCTCTATCGTCGAGTGTCGAGCGTAATTGCCCGACGCACCAGAGTTATTGAGGGCCTTCCATGGCTTCATAATGCCCTTCACGGTTGCATCAACAACCAGCAAGCCCGGCTTGCATTTCCGTTCCGGATTATAGAGCACGGTGCTCTTCGGGGCTAAGTCGTGTTGACCTACCCTCCCAGGCTCAACCGATTTCAGTTCTTCCCCGGCAGGGAGCCCCATATCTACTGGATTTTGGCGTTTCCCCGCCACGAGCTAGGCTTCTGCTCGGGAGCATAGCTCTGGCTTAAAGGAGCCTGGCGTTGTTTACGCATGGGGCAACCCGAACATAGAATTTCAGTGCTTCCGCACTCGTAACACCTGCGTACGCCCAGTCGCTGCTCGGCAGCCAGTAGATCAGCTTCATCATCATTAGCGTCAGTATAGCTAAGATCCATAGGCTCAGGACCATTGGAAGAGTCCGAAGTTCCCGACGAGCTGGCTTGGGAAGTGATGACACCGAAAGGTAGTTTAACTCGGCGTTCACCGCCACATTCACAGCCTCTACGAAAGAAGGCGTGTGAACACGGAACCTCCGTTCTGGCTCCACCAGTGGCAACCCCTCCATGAAGATAGTTACCGTGACTGCCTCAGGTAGAGGGTCCGTCGCCATACCGGGTATTAGAGTGCGTAACTCTTTGACAAAGTCCACTAATTCTTTCTTTCCCTGTCGGGTAGAAAGGAATCGTGATCTCACACGATAAGCCTGGTAAGGCGGCGAGAATACTTGCGAAAGCTGGATCTTAAGCTGCTCCCATGAGGGGAATGTCTCGTCAGCACACGTACCACACGTCAGTGACCATTGTCGCGATCGCCCACCGAGCTTGGAGATAGCAAGCACCACGCGCTGTTGTTCAGTCTTGATCATGGCTGAAGTCATAGCCATCTCGATTTATCCGATCAAGAGCAAGAGGTTTTCTCCATCCTTCCCTTCGAAGGTCTTAACACTCACCATGAGTGGTTTGGCTCTAGGAGCATCATTCGATGACTGACGGGAGCCGAAGCCGCCGCTACATCAGTCATTTTCTTCTGTATGTGCTCTACTCGAGCACATACAGAAGCATAATTAGAGAACGCATCAAGACGCGCATTAACAGCGTCAGGGCCTTGCGAAGCAAGATGAGAGACCCCTCCGGGTCCGACCAAAGACATAAGCTTATGTATCCCGTCTTGTTGGCACGGGGTTAACTGAGCGAAGTGATCCATTATTCTCAGAGGGACAGTAGTAAGACTCAGGGGTAGGATTGACTACAAGTGCTACCAAGTGCAGCGGGGCTGCTGTAGACTTTAGCGTAGAGGAGGACTTAGCTACTCAGCGAGTCTTAAGTAGGTTAGCACCCTTTAAGCTCTATACAAGAACTAAGATGAGCGTAAGGCAGCTCCTTACAAACTCCAAGAGAAGGGGGGGGGTCATAAATATAAAACGACTGAACTCTTCGTTACAAAAGGTAAACTGTTTTCTATTATTTTTATGTCGGGAAAGCCGGTTTGGTGTAAATCTATAAAGGTCACTATCTGTCATAGTGAAACCTAGTCAAATGCATATTGTGTGGCTGTGAGCCTTATCAACTATAGGAATCAGAATATCAAGTTAGGGAGGGATATTAAGGTATCACATCAACCGTACCCCTATAGTAACCCCGTTACATTATGTGTGCCGCGTGTAACCCCGTTACACTGCACCACAGCCTGCACGGGCTGCACCTCACCCTCTTAGAGCTGCTTCTGCTGCACCCCATCGAGGTAGTTCGTCACAACTAGGCTTCTAAACCCGATGATGCGCGCAGCGCTGTTACGGCAGATTGGCCAGAGAGTTCAGGGAACGGACTAGGAATTATGCGTGGCTCCTCTGGCTCAGAGAGCTCTTCATGTTCAAGGAGACATGTCCGTTTCGGAGTCGTTGTCCACTTCCTCAGTGTTAGAATCCAACTCATCCATGAGTTTCTCATTATCACTACGTGCTGGTGCCATATTCTTGGCCTCGCTTTGCTGGCGCTTCCGGGAGTGATACGCCACCACACTGAGTTTGGAGATCGGTGGGAGCCACTTCAACCCCAGCTCGTCTGTCCAATGGGCACTATGTGCTGGGGAAGCGTTTGGGCTCGGAGAGCGGCTTGATGAGCTATGGTCTTGGGACCGAATCGTTTTGTGAGGCATTCCCAGTTAGGCTTGTTTAAAACTTGGAAAGTTCTGAGCAAAGGTTTGAATTATCACAGAGAGGACCCCGTCCCACGTCGCGCGTTCAGTTAAACTGACCTCGATTGAGGCAATATGACAAGTGAAGATACGTGGTGTCCTCAGTCTGGTGGGGGAGGGTGTAACGGGGTGAATTTAATTGTAACTAGGTTACTAAAGGGTATGGTTGATGTAATATACTTAATATTACATCCCTCCATAAGTCGATACTCTGACTTCTGATAGTTAATACAGCTCACAGCCATTCGATATTCATTTGATTATGATATATCGTAACTTATAGATATACACCAAACCGGCTTTGCCGACATAAAAACCATAAAAAACGGTTAATCTTTTAATACAAAAAGTTCAGTCGCTTTATTAATTAAAGCTCCTAATTACTCTTGGAGTTTGTAATCTACTGTCTTACGCTCGCAGTAAGTTCTCGTATAGAACTTAAAGGTTACTAAGCTGCTTAAGACTCTAAGAGTCGCTAAGCCTTCCTCTACGCTAAAGTCTACGGCAGCCCCGCTGCAAAAACACTGATGCAAGGTGTGTCTTAAGTTTAGTGTAAATTCATTGAGATTACTGGCTGATTTTTTATATTATCTTGTACTTTGTGGTGTGTAGGTGGGTCAAAAAGAGAAATATACTGCGCTATCTTAAAAAGTTTCTGGCAAGAAGATCCTACCCGAAGACGTTGTGAATCTTATTTACAAGATACGTTGCGAAGGGAAACGTTCACCTCCGCAGACGACAACATCCGCGTCTATATACTGCTTCAGGATTTTAGCGAGGGTCCTGGAAACGCCGTTAATTTTTTTCGTGATAAGAGCACGGGACACACGTCATGTATAACCTTCCAGACTGCTTTTATGAGGCGGATTACGCGCAATTTTCCGAAGCTATGTGTATCGATGCAACCTATACCACGAGTATTAATCGGTACAATACATTTAGTGGCAATGCACGCAATGTTAAAATTGGTACTATAGACACCAATTACAGTACCTGTAACAATGTTTGCACTGTAGATATCGATTGTTTTGCTCTATGGTTACCGATAAATTTGGGTGTGGTGTTTGGTAAGCATGCCCTTGTCGATGGAAAGAGTATATCAAATATGGAGTGTGCTGTGTCTGCATTCAAAGAAAATAACCCATCTTGGGCAAATGTGAAGGTGATAATCATTGACAAGGATTTCATGGAGCTAGCGTTGCTGCGGGACGAGTTTCCAGATGCCACTGTAATTCTCTGTGATTTTCATGTTATTGATTACCTGAAACGAGAGGTGAGCAAGGAAAATTACGGATTCACGAACTTGGAGAAGACACATGTCTGTTGGTTCGTGCTGCTACTGAAAATCGTTCCACCATTACCTCTCCGCTTTGTCGAAGCTGTTTGAATCGAGTCCTGCGTTTATGGATTACATCGAACCAAATTGGTTGAATTGCAAATAACTGTGATGCACTTCCAAACGTGGAGATATTCCCCATCTTGAAAACAATACAAACAGCCGCTTGTAGGCAAGTTGGGGAGCTGCCAAATAAATTTTGCAGCGTCACATGGAAATGGATGAGTGCACTGACCACTTCATTTTCCTACAACAATCAGCTGAATACGAGTATTTTTCGAAGGCGAAGCGTGTTGGCTATCGATAGAACGAACGATATGATGAAGAAATGAATATTTGGCAAAGTTCGCAACCCGACATGCATGCGACAGGAGTTGAAGCTTAGCAAACTGGTGGTCTATCATATTTCGACGGATGAAGTAAGTCCTTCATTCTCGAATATTACGAACGAGGAGTCTGGTGATACGTTTGCAGTCAACGTGTAAGCTGCAAGTTGAAGTTGCTGTTTTCACCAAACACTCCTTCTTCCATGTCGTCATATAATGTACGTTCCCGAGAGAAAGATGAGTTTCGCTGGGTCATTCCTCATGATACAATTCCAGAACGGTGGCTCATTGCAGATAAAGACGAGACTGATGGCATCACGACTACTACTCCAATTTTCACCGTCAAAGAAATGGAAATGCCATTGGGTCGTGTTTTAGAACACAATGAAAAGTATCGTGCTGGCTTTGCAGTTTGCCAGCGGATTTCGGGAATTGTTGCGGACAAAGGATCACGTAGCTTTCACAATTGGATGGACTATTTGTAGAAGCTGTAGATAATCACAAGGCTTGACGGAGTTGTCCCTGATCCTCTAAAAATGACGACCGCCATGTTTCCAGAGATAGTTGGAAACGTAGCCACCAATTCTGACATATTTGGTGACAATGCTACCAATTCGGATAAAGTTAGTGATGCAGTTGGTGATGAAGTCGGTCGTATAGTCATCAATTCTTCGTACGCTGGTGATGAGATCAGCGAGTATAAATATCTTGGAGTTGAGAGTGCTGGTATCAAAACGACATTGGCTGATGGTCACATGGATTCCGACTGTAACAATTACCCTAACAAGGAGGAGATTGACTCAGTTATCTGGTGATCGATGATGCTGTCACCGGTTAGGTCACAAATTCTGTGGAAGTTGATGAAATATACACCAACCAAACGCTTTGTCTCCAGTTACGTCATACAAAACCTGAAGACGACTTGTGTTAAGTATGGACAGTGAAGACGAGATCGCTGTGGTCAAGATTTGGTGGTATTAAGCTGAATACCGCCAGCAAACCGTCTGGGCGTCCCAAACAAAAGCAAGCAACCAATAACACTAAGACGCGCAACGAATTCGAAGTCACCAGTAATTTAGCAGATCAATTAAATAATGTGGGTGATGTCATACTAGCAAAGCTTTGTGAGTATGTAGACGAGAAACGACTGTCGCTTGCATCAGTTGGGCCTGTATTAGCAGCCATCCACCCGATGTTCTAGAATGCCGTCTACAAGATACCTAAGCATCGCGAGAAAAAAATGACTGGACAATCGTTGCAAGCTGACAGCAACGTACGCTTCGTTCTTCCTAAACTTCTGGTCAACAAATGTTGTGTTTCGGGATCAAGCAAACAAGCACTGCACACCTGTAGCAGCCGACATTGCCGTTTACATTTTGGATGTGGGAGTATTTGCACTGCAGGACCTCGACACTATGAATGAGTGGCACTGTCTGGCGAAAAAAGTTCAGTCAGCGCGAGATCTGATCAAATGGACCGATCAAAAACACCCAAGTGAATAACGACGCACCATTCTAGTCAAAACAAAATCTTGATGAACATGTACTCTGCATTTAAGTCTCGACTTGGTGAAACAGTTGTCCAGTTCGAAGAACTGACGAAGTTTCCGGAAACAAGTGGCTGTCAGATGGATGTATTCTAGTTGCAGCATTGCTCGTGTAGAAGAAGCTCGAGCGGCAGATAAAAACAGGGGAGGTGTCACTGAAATTTCACTGTGGACTCAGTATTATTGGGCTTCGAGGATGGCGCAGACATGATGAAAATGATACTGAGCAAAGGTGATAAGTTCGAGTGATTTGCTTCCCAGTAAATATTCAATTTGACGTATCGCATTGGTGTGGCGCCATTGTTGAATTTCGGAGCTGTACGGTATGGATCTATGATCAAATGCAGAAGATCGACTAAATTGAGGAAGTTGGAGATATCATGGAAAAGCGTGTTATCCCCAATATTGACCCTTGCCTTCAAGTTTACAATAAGGCAATCTAAGGCTTGGCGCCAACAGGATGGATACAACTGCAGGATACTCGTTGTGCAGGGGTTTGAAGCATATCTTAAAGTGGCCATGCAGACAAAACCGAGCGAAGACATGCAGATAATGAATCCACTAATCTCGCCACGAGACACGGAAAACTGTAGATACAAGATGTTCTCAACAGTTTTCCTCGATGTGTGTGAGAACTGATTCAATACACGCTTTCTATTACGATTGATTCCACCATATGCAATCTAAAGTGCGAGAATAAATCTCTTCGAGGAACTCTTATGCCAGTGCACTTCATACGAGATGCAGCGGAGTCCCGTTGCCGCTAAACATGGTGTACATCACACCAGTGTCTATAAATTGAAATTTCACATATACTATATCGTACCGGTATTCAATACCGCGTGTGTAATCGTAATTAATGGGGAGTTTTGTATGTTTTCTCCCCATAAAATTGTTGAGTGTATGGAGTGCCTTTTATGTATATTCCGGCTATCTTTTATGTCAGGAGATTTTTTCTGAGTGACCGGATTAATTGTATTGTCGACAGCTATTTTCTGAGCAGAATTTTTATCATGTACAGAAATGAACTTGACACAAATTTAATTACAATTGATTCATTTCAATTTATTTTGCTTTATCTAGACACACAATTTGTTTTTTGTTTGTTTAACCCCTTAGTTCCCAGCCAAAAGGTGGGGGTATATGTTGGTCCTGATGTTGAAGGTCCAACAAAAATTAGTACTAGAATGTGTATGTATCACAGCTAAGTGCGGTTTTCGCAGAAGGGATAGGGTAGGGAGAAGCCCGTGCTGGTGAATAGAGTCAAGACACATCCAACATTATACCCTCTAATGTCGGTAAAACGTGGCTATCATACCCCTTATGACGTCTTCACTAACATAAAGATTGCACTGTTTATTTGGTAGCCTCATTTATTCAACGTTGCACACGTCCAGCATCGCTGTGTGTTCAAAAGAAAGCTACATTTGTTCAAAGAAAGTAATGCAAAAAAAGACGTTCACATTGATTGCAAGCTACAACACAGCTACACCAAAGCAGAAAAACGTGCTAGTTATGTGTCCGCTCTCCCCACCTTCCTCAGCGTTCGCATCCTCTTCGCTGTCCACCTCTTCGGCAGGTCCGTCGCGATAAGCTGGATCGACCTCTTCGCCACCGCCCAGGTTCCCAGCGTATTCTCCACCAGCCCCCCCCTTCGTCTGCTGCTTCTCCACCAGCCTCCTCTTCGTCTTCTTCTTCGCCAGCCTCCGATTTCACTCTTGCGATTCCACTTTGTGGCTGCCTGCCGAGGTGCCGTTTCTTGTTTGGACGAAACGGTGGTCGTCGATCGCGAACTTTGTGATCCAGCAGGAGAAGTCGAGGATGTCGTTACCGTTGCTCCAGTCGGTGTGCCAGATCTGAAAACAAGTTTTATCCCTTCCTTCGCGTACTACATTACAAGGTACTTGCTGGCAGCACAATACAGGTTAGCATACCGCTTGTATTTATCACTCTGAAGCTGCACGTACCGTCGATTGCCCGTGGAGCATTCCGGATAAAGTACTTAGTAAAATTTCTGGGCTCGACTTTGAATAAAGCACACACTTTGCACGAACGATGGCGCCGTCGACGATATCTGGGTTGTTCTCTAAGCGGTGGCATTATTCGACATCAATTGCTTATTGTGAGGTTGTCTGCCTCGCTTCAGATCGAGATGGCGAGGGTGCCGTTCGGTCTTGTGCAGAAGTAGCTTGCTATACATGAAGCAATCATTCTCAACGTTTGTAGATATTATGTTGGATAAAGAGACCAGCCGAGCTTGTTACGTTGACTGGTCAACATATAGCTTACCTCGATTTCGCAGAACGTATCGACAGAGTCAACCGCTAGCAGTTGTTCCATCAACTCCTCGAAAAAAGCGAAATTCTTGACGGGGCGTTTGTTTTTCACCTTTTTGTAGTAGCGAAACTCGAAAGTACTAGATGACTTTGTTTTTCGGGCTGCTGGATAAGGCGTTCACGAAAGCCATATTCAACAACCCGAAAAACAAAGTATTGTTGTACTTTCGAGTTTTGTAACACAGTTGTACTCTGTAACGCTGCATCCGGAGCTGGTCGTTGACATCAGCTCCACCAATCCAGCGGTGATAGTAACGAACCAGCTCCGGTGCAGGGAGTGGCTGCATCTCACCTTCAATACGTGCCACAATTACAGCAAGCAGTCATTAGTAACTAGCAATCTAATCTATCAAATTTTATGCCATACTTACTGACAGTCCCAATTTGCCGACTTCCACCACTAGATAGAGTGTGCACCGGGTTTCGATCCCTCCACCTTACCGCGGTAATAGACTTTTTTGCGCCAGCTTAATCGTTCCTTGCGGTGGAACCATGAATTTGCGCTTGTTCAACATTTGGTATTTCTTTGCGGACCACCTGTTTTGTGTAGCATTCACGGTCCGTTTGTATCGTGCCTGTGATGTAC
Source organism: Phytophthora brassicae (assembly GCA_024679045.1). NCBI lineage: Eukaryota > Oomycota > Peronosporomycetes > Peronosporales > Peronosporaceae > Phytophthora > Phytophthora brassicae. Next base: position 4,107 of record JAIKVB010000394.1, on the reverse strand, counting down.
ATTCGCCGATGCAGCAACTCCAAAGCCAGCTTCACAGAGATATAAAACCTATCGGTGACAACGAGATGCGGTAATACAGCCTTCATGTTTCGAATAACTTTGGCTTCCCCTGAATTATTGTCATTGGGAACAGGTATGCGGAGATGTGTTTAGCTCCACAATAAATCTCTCGAGTCTGTAGATGAACAATGAAACACACAGTTTTTGTTTATGTTGGAATCTGAGCTGCCATAGAATCTTATGTCGACCAATCCAACATAAGCACTTAGTAAAAAAATCATCACAAGCCGAAGCTTGCCATAATCTCCTCGTACACGCACCTCAAGTAATACGACGTCTTCGCGCAGGCAGCGACAAAAACCTTGGTACCCCACTTGTTGGCCTTGTCCTTGTTGAATTGCCGCGTTGGGTTGAACCGATCTTGATGGAAGCATAGCCTCGTCAAAACTTATGAGTGGAGGGGTCTTGTATCCGCGCGCAAACGTACGCTGGAGAACATCTACGACTGGTCTGATCTTTCACGCCTGGTCGAGCTTGGCATGGGGAGATTAGTTATTGGAGAAGTGCATAAGATGTGGAAGAACCTGTTCTTGGTCATGAACAGGCTGAACCGCTTGCGAGGCAGAGCTCCAAGTTTTTTCAGGTACTAATGCGCAGTAATCCATTTCCGTAGTGGCATCAGCATCCGTGCGATCAGCAACCCCACCAATTGTAGCACATCGTACGCCTCTATATCACGAACCGTACATAGTCGTCGCCGAATATCGGCCAAATCCTCGACTTCTGCTCCATTTCGACGTGTTGAGATCGTATGGACCGCGCACGCAGCGGTATGGACTGCGTATGATACCGATTGATCTCGACGTGGATTTGGCGCCAATGTTTAGGCGGCAGGAAGTAGAAAAAGAGGGCGAGTCGATCTTCAGCCACCACACTGGTAAAGGCCTTCAAAGTAGGATCAAGCGCGGACTTTGTTGTGTCTATAAGCATACAACAATCCACACAATTATGTTAGTTTTATGTTGTGAGAAGATTCAACCCATAAGCTTTATGTTGAAAAGTTTCAACGTAACGTACCATACTCCCATCCGCTCTTCCACATCTCGTTCATCAATCGCTTGTTCTTTGCGGCAGATAACCAAATGGATCTCAGGAATACCTTAGTCTAAGTCCTCGTCGCTCAGGTCACCGATGTCACAATCTTTTTCCCAGATGTTGTCGTCCGCATCGTCTTCGTCTTCTGGCTCGTCATGCGGCTCTGGATCTTCGTCCGAATTAAGACCCGTGCACTGGTCTGCTCCTCGGTCCATGAGGTTTGGATCGGCGTCCTCAACCCCGCCAGGTATGACGTTAGTGGAATTGACGCCATCCCCACCACTCTCAATTTGTGTAGGTGCAGGTGTCTGACAACGTGTACACCACAAATAGTAACATGTTAGTTAATATGTTGCATGTAAGTACCAGATAATACACTTATCTAGAAATACTAATCATAACGCACCTCATGTCCATCCTTGCTGTCGCTATCACTTTGCAGTACTGTACGCCGACGCTTCTTCGAGGCAGCTCCTGTTTGAGAGGTCACAGTAGTCTCGACTGGAGAGACTGCTGCAATCACCGGGTCTGGTGTCGCCCCAATAGATTGTGAGATTACAGTAACCATTTTCGCCACAGTTTCGGTCACGTCCGGCTCACAGTGCACTGTCTTCTCCTTTGCTTCGTCACAGGGTACGTCTTCATCTACCTGCTTAGCTTCCACGGGCGACATAAGCTGGGTGGTCACTACACCTGGCTCGTCAGCCCCTGCCTTCCGATGCTACATCGAAGGCGTCGTGAGATTTATCGCCTTTTTACGACTCGCTTTCTTATGTGGTCCCGCCACACTCATCTTCTCCTCAGCCCGGCGAATGCGGCGCGCGTGTCTCTCACTCATTATCGCTTCCAGGCATACACGCTTTTCTTGTTCCGTCAGCTTGTGTCGCGGCGTTTTGCCTGTGGGCGCGACCATCTTGGGCTTGAACGGTCTTTTTGTAGAATGAGGTCGTTTGGATTCTGTCGACCACTCGTTCTCTTGGTGGATGAGCTGTTGACTGTCTACCAACTTCAAACCGGACCTTGGGTACAGCCACCTAGCCCTGTGCATTTGGCCGTTTTTCCTAAATTAAATATTTTGTTTTCAGTATGAGTTCGGCCAAGATTTGACACCATACAAATGTTAGTCTAAATTTCCATTTATGTTACACGGTCCACCATAACATAGATACTGAGAAAAAAATGGATTCGGGTATATACTTCGTATGTTTTAAGGTCCAACATCTGGGAACTAAGTGTAATCGTAATTAATGGGGACGTTTGTATGTTTTCTCCCCCATCATTGGTGAAGGTAGGGATTACCTTTTATGTATTTTCCGGCTATCTTTTATGTCGGGGGATTTTTTTCTGAGTGACCGGATTAATTGTATTGTCGACAGCTATTTTCTGAGCAGAATTTTTATCATGAACGGAAATGAACTTGACACTAATTTAATTACAATTGATTCATTTCAATTTATTTTGCTTTATCTGGACACACACTTTGCTTTTTTGTTTGTTTTAAGAAAACGAGGCAACGACCTCTACATTGGTAAATGGCGTTTGTTAGGATGCCCAACCAGATTGCATAGCCGGTGCATCAATCACCAACGATTCACTAACCGTCTACCACAAACCGATTTGTTTTTGTTTGGAGTGCTCTTACTAAGTACGTAATAATCAAATTAAGTACGAATTTGATTCACCTGATTTATCTACATTTGTGATGTAGTGGTGGTGTTTTTTAGAGAATTACGTAGGGGTTGTGCGAATGTGATAGGGACTTTGCAAATATTTGACCACGCCTTGACGACCCCAGTGAGTGTTGAAGTGAGGGTAATGCGCATCAACTTAGCACCATTCTGCGCCAGCTATGAGACCCGTGATCTTGTAGTACCTGGTATCCTGTAGCTATACCTGGTCATGCCCACGCAGCTATGAATCAAAATTTAGTTCCCGGGGGGCGACTCGATACACACCCATCAAACCGGGTACAAATGTGATAGTTGATCAGTAGGGTAATGCTGGTTGATGGCAAGAATAGATGGAGCTACCAAGCAGAGCATCATCTCAACCAAGCGTTAAACACATTAAAATACAACATATATTGTGTGCACTGTGTGCAGTTAAAATCCACATATCGCTCAATTTGGAGTTTCTGCAAAACTGGTTGATATACTTTTGTTACTTACGCAAAGCGCCGACACCCGCCGACAGCCACCGACACACGACGTGATTGGTCAGAAATACACTCCTTCTAATTCGTCAAAAAAAAATTAAATTTAATTGGCTAGTTTCGAGGACGAGGTTCCCTGGTTGACGACAAACGCAAACATCATAACAAAAGAAGCAGCGACCGAGAAACACCACAACGGGAAGCGACGCCAGCGTGCAAGGGGTGTTCGCGTGCAGGGGGGGGGTTCCCTCGCCTTCAGCAGCAGAGCGGCGCCACGCAGCAGCATGACACTTGGAGAGCAGCAGTCGTGCGGGAGCGACGCCGGCGTGCAAGGGGTGTTCGCGTGCGGGGGGAGGTGGGGTCCCTCGCCTTCAGCAGAATAGAATCAGCAGCATGCCACTTGGAGAGTAGCAGCATGACACTTGGAGAGCAGCAGCATGTCACTTGTAGAGCAGCAGCGGCAGCATGACACATCGAGAGCAGCAGTCGTACGGGAGCGACGCCAGCGTGCAAGGGGTGTCGCGTGCGGGGGGAGTCGCGTGCGGGGGGAGGTGGGGCCCCTCGCTTTCAGCAGAATAGAAGCGCCACACAGCAGCATGCCACTTGGAGAGCAGCAGCATGACACTTGGAGAGCAGCAGCATGTCACTTGAAGAGCAGCAGCAGCAGCATGACACTTGGAGAGCAGCAGTCGTGCGGGAGCGACGCCAGCGAGCAAAGGGTGTTCGCGTGCGGGGGGAGGTGGGGCCCCTCGCTTTCAGCAGAATAGAAGCGCCACACAGCAGCATTCCACTTGGAGAGCAGCAGCATGACACTTGGAGAGCAGCAGCATGTCACTTGAAGAGCAGCAGCAGCAGCATGA
>JAIKVB010000393.1:0-27928 GCA_024679045.1 Phytophthora brassicae | reverse complement strand
CCAACGTCAGACAACCAATCAAAAGCATTGTGTGGTGCACAAAAAACCAAACTGTCCATAATTGCGTGGGACAGAGAAGTATGGTTTTATAACGCAGTGCTTTCTATAACCTATTGCTTCGGATGTAGACGGATATAGGCTGGGAGCACAGCAGCAGGAGTCAGATCAATAATGATTCCGTTGTCGACACGCTCGTAGTGCAGCAGGGCTGCCGTAGACTTTAGCGTAGAGGACGGCTTAGCGACTCTTAGTGTCTTAAGCAGGTTAGAAATCTTTAAGTTCTACACGAGAACTTATAGCGAGCGTAAGACAGTGGACGCCTTCCAAAAATACATTATGCGATCGCTTTATCTGCAGCAGATATGTCGGGTCATATGCCCAACGTAGATCTCGTGTGACGCAGATATCGTCTCAATAAGCCACTCTACCCCTAGTTATATGTCGTGAAGCCATAATAAACGTTTGTCTTTGTATTTGTATAGTATGATACGACAATCACTCTATGAGATGCCCCCATCACTCTGCTGGCTTATCGCCTGTATTAAATCTTCCGACATATAGAAAAGTCACTCACTTTCGAATCTGCGCGCGGAATGGGCAAGACGGCTGAACTTCAAGGTAATTAGCAATCACACTGTGTGCTTTTTGTTTAGCTAATACTACTGATTACATGTATGCTACGCGTACAGCGACCATGGTGCACGTGACACACACGGCAGAGCAGCGTAGTAAGCACCGCTGCATTGTAGATTCGAGTGACGAAGAGAACACGCCGCTCAATATCCTCGCAAAGGTGACCACTCCTACAACTCGAGGTCGGCACCCCCTGCGTGGCTCCACGACACCAAGAGCAGTGAGGCTGGCACAGAAACACCACCATAGCTCTCACCCGAGCGCTTGAAGGATCGTGTTGTTAGTATGGCGAACTAACCACACTCCCCGGATGAGAAGCCTCCCCCTGCTCGTCAATGGATGGCTTGTCCGATAACTTCATCGCCTGTTTTGTTGGAAACCCCGCCCAAGGCGCCAGCTCGAACGACTAATACGCGTCATCCCATTAAAGGGTCCTTCAGAGACGCCCGCCAACCACGTCGTGATAGCGCTGCCCCATACGGTCACCACAACACAGTGAAAAAGCCTTCGTCCATCAATTTATGTGTGCCTGTACGTACCGGCCCGGATGAACTAATTCGGACGCGTCCGGGGTTTGCACATCCGGATGATATTTTCGTGCTTGCTAAGTGACCGTACGGCCTCATTAGTCTGCGCGAGCATTTAAACCCGCTCGCGACAATCTTTCCGACAGCTCCCCACTTCGGCTCGTGTGGCTGCTTGAATCCATGCCGAGCTACGACCTGCCGAAATGCACGCGTGAATGTATACTGTAAAATTAATTGTTGTCCCTATGAAGGAAAATGTGGAAACGGACTGAATGAGTCGACGAAAGTGATGCTGGGAAGAAGTACTTGCTCTTGTGCGATTGCTGGAGTCGGGTACACCCTTTCCGGTCTGCGAACGCGGATAGGGTTGTTAGGGCTGCGTAAATGTAACCTAACAGGTTCATGGTCAGAGCCAGTGCCTGTGCGGATTACCCCCACCTACGCAATCCAATCCTGCATGCTAACCCCCGTATACCAACGGTCTAGACTAGCCGTAGCCTTTGTCCCCCCAGGCAACGTGTAGACGTAAGTGTATGTGTGTGCATTGCGTTCCCCTCGATCACGCTCTGCAGTGGGAGTAACCCCCGTTAACGCGTCGACCATACCCCAGTGGGCGAGAAGATTCGAGAGTGCGGGTGATTTGTGGGCCGATGCCGGTGTCACCCAACTGCGATCTAACCGTGCATCAATTGTGCAGTTAAAATCGTTAACGCGTCGACCATACCCCAGTGGGCGAGAAGATTCGAGAGTGCGGGTGATTTGTGGGCCGAAGCCGGTGTCACCCAACTGCGATCTAACCGTGCATCAATTGTGCAGTTAAAATCACCACCCATGTTAATCATTTGCACCTCTGGGAGCTCCACCTCCATAATGCACGACAGTACGCCTCTCGTTTGCCCCGTTGATGCGGTGCATATACGCACAGTACAATTACACGTTCCACTTCGTACATGCCCTGTATGGCCATAAAATGTGGGTTCTAGCTCCGCTCCAAGACCGACTTGAGTTCCTGCATCTTGCCATAAGGGTTCGGCAACACCTTCCTTTTTGTCAATCGACGGTGACCAAAAGGAGATCGGAGAGTGAAACGTCCCTGTCCTCACGCCCCATGTGGATGCTTGATAGCGGTCCATTACTAAAACTTCACCCGCGTCTACATGTGTTTCTTGTAGCACCACAATATCAATCCGCCCATGAACATCCGTAGTCCAGAATGACCTCATGAAATCAGCTTTGTGTTTCTGTTTACTTCCAAACCGTTCACAATTTGAGTGACACAACTAAATGTCCGCTCTTCAGGATGCAGTCGGCTCTGTTTATGACCTGCCCGTTGGTCCGCCTGATTTTCTTCTCGTTTCCGCTCCTCCGCTCTCGTACTCCTCTGCTGTTGGAAAGCCCCCTACATTTCCCGTATTTGCTCTCTCGTAATGATTGGAAAAAATTCTCCGATGTTTAATTGTCTCGACTTCGACACCGGTGCATGTACGTCCAGCAACGGTGTAGTGGCGTGCGAGCCATGAGCTTTACCACTTGAAGGCAAGTACTCTGTCTCTCGTGCCGTTGCATTTTAACCTGCTGATACCTCGTGGTGCCTTTAGCATATTGTGACTGGCGCCCCTGCCTCTAGAGCAGCCAGTCTTTCGTCCCAGGTGATGCCACACGGGAGCTCCAATAGAGGACCCCAATTGCCTGGGACCGCAATTTGTTCACAAATATGGCGCAAGACGGTCTGCTCTGTAAAGTAGCGAGCGAAGTGCTCGACCGCACCCCTTCTAATGTTGTAGCCTCCCATTCTCAGGCCACGTGCGGAAGGACATGCATCATACACCATGTTGCCGCCTTGGCTCCACGTGGTTTGTCCATACTCTGGATCCGTGGGTAGAAATGAGTAAGGCGAACCCATCCCTGTGCATCAGCGGCCAGCGTGCGATCCTGCGTGTTGCCACCATGGATTGTGCACGCAGACAGCCAGGCTCGACTTAGTTCTATTGCGGGCGTCGAAGCGGCCCCATCTGCAATCGCCGTTTTCATGACAGAGACTGCGGCGTTGTAGCAGTCCAGTGCACCCCATGTATGCAGGACATCCTTTGGTAGGAACTTCGTAGTTACCTCTGGGTATGGGATGTAGCTAAATATGCTATTGAGAGCGTTTCGTGCTGTAGCAGCCAAGGCATCAGTTCGTTCAATGTATCCTGCCTCCGCGTGTCGATGGGCGGCCGATGACCGTTTGGAGCCTTCCGTATCCACGTTCGCACTGCGACTGCGTTTTCCTCGTGTATATGGCGCAACTTTGTTTGGTCCGACAGTAGCTCCGGATCTGACCCGATGCAGTTTAGTAAGCGCAGAATGACTGGGTACGCTACTTTTCCGTGGTTACTGACTGGGTGACGGACCGTTGTCCGAGCCCCATGACGGGCCGACGAGTAATGCACCGGCATCTTGTTCCACCTCGTTGGATGGGCCAGCCGCCGACTGCAGCCTCGCCGCCTCCGCTGCTCAATCCACTTTCCAGCGTGGACACGCCCCGGGTTCGGTCGACAATTTGGGATAATGCATTCTCTGGTGCACAACATCCATCCGCTGTCTCCACCCCATTGCCCCGATCATATGGAGTTGATGCCCTCCGTGTCTTCTTTGTTGGACAACTCTTCTAGATATGGGGCGCAGTGCAAATTGTGACTCATGACGTCCTGAAACCATTCGTGATCCTTGCATTCTGCTTGCGCAAATGTTATGTCAGCTTCGGCTTGCCATTTCGTAGTAAGCCCGCATTGGCTGAGTCCATAAAAGTGAGCTTCATGGCGTTTAAGAACCATCATGACTGGCATCACGTGTAGCCGCGCATAGTGAGTCAGCATCGCCTTTGTTACTGCTGCGCTTGATAATAGTATCGCTTGACCAGTGTATCGTTATCTCATATCACGTCAAATACATACACCGGCTCTCTCAGATATTGGGCCATTGCACGCAACACTTCATCCCCTGCCCAGTATGGTGCGGGTACCTGCTGGTTCTCCGTGCGACCACCGCTCCTGTGCATAATGAGTGTACAGTGCGGAGGTTGCTACGTCCTGATCCGTCGGCACCAGCGTATTTGGGTACAATTTCTCCAGCTCCCGAAAAGGATCGACGAGTTGCACTCCACGTCCTGAGCTACATTGGACATCATTATAGTGTATAACGCCCGTTCCATCTTGTTAATTTCCCTCACCGTCTCGCTCGTAAATTTCAAATTGTCCCCAGCTACGTACGACGTGGAGGCATGTAGAGCCGCATACGCACACTGCCCGTTCGATGGCATCGTGACCAGCCGGCTGTGAAACTGCCGGTCACTTTTGCCGAGTCTTGTTGTTGCAGGTCAGTCTGAGGCGCGTTGGTAGCTAAACTAAGTTAACAAACACTTACCGACGCGTACCGGCGGCACGCGGCCCTGCTTCGTGGTCACCCCGCGCGGGTTTGCTGTGACTACGCATTTGACTCGGCTAGTGTGCAGTCAAGTGCGTAGTCACAGCAAACCCGTGCGGGGTGACCACGATGCAGGGCCGCGTGATATTAGCACCGAGCTTTCGGCTTGCAGTTTTTTATTGCAGGAGCGCAGCGACTGCCTTTGCGAAACAAAGCCAAAAGACTGCAATGACATCGATCCTGAAGAAAGATGGGGTGATAAGCAGTGTATACAAACTTGAAGATTAATATATTATGTTACAGACCTCCTCGGCTTGTAGTGTACACCAGCATATATCGGCGGCCAATGAGATTTCAGCATTTGTAGAGCTGATCGGTCTCGGCTTATAAATTCCACAGCTACATTTTAGTACAATATTTTCGGTATAAATACCGGTAAGTCTTCATCCACCTTACGATTGCCATTCATTTAGCAACGCCCCCGACTCCAGCCGAGCCCACCACAGGACACGTTTTTCAGTGAGGTACATTAATGTCACTTATTTATCTAACGCCATCCTATGTCCGCTCTAACCTCCGCCCATTCGTCGCAGGTTAGCGCATCCCGGCCCAAGCATTCGCTTCACCGTGTCACGCCGGGCTAGGGACAGTCGGCTACGGAGTCCTCTTGCTCCGCATCTGCCTTGGTATGTGCCCATAGAGCCACATCTCGTTCAAACGCTCGGTCCGCGCGTCCCCATCTTTCCGAGTTTATTACCCCGCCACTGACGCCAGTTTGTACGCTCGTGCCTGTGGCCATCGCCAGTTGGGCAATCTTGTGAGAGCCCGTGTTTTCTTCCTTGGGGTGGTGTACCCAGTCGATGTATCCTTGTCGGTCAACTAGCCGTCTGCATCTCCAATACATCGGTATTAGGTGCGAAGCAAGTGGCGGACGCCGCTACCACCACAGGACACGGCGCGCATCATGTAGAGCCCTCGAGAAACTTGCAGTTGACCCGGCAGTAGAAGGGTGAAATGACGTCCAGAAGGTAATTAAGGAGCGCTATCTTATCTAACTGCGTGTGCTTACGAGTCCAAGGACAAGTTAGTGCTAACGTGGGTGCGAGAGAATGTGAAAATCGACGAGAAGTGCGTCGCGAAGAAAGGAAGCTGTAAAATACAAGCAAGTTCTAAAGGGGATGAGCTCTATACTGCCTTTGGCGGCTGAGCAAGAGATATTTAAGTTGGTGGACTATCTTAGAAAGGGAGGTGTGCCAATATCGACTCTTATGCCAATGTTGGAGGCCCAGGGCTACTCCAAATGGCTACAGAAAGACTTACAGCAGTCTGCTTTACAAAGCTGATATCACAGCGGCGGGGATCTCATAGATGCGCTCGTTCAGCATTGTGTCATTGACGTGGAAGAGGGTGAGGTGGGCTCGGACGACGACATTGGAGACGATGTGTAGGAAGATATTAATAGAGATCGAGATCATGGTTTTTAGTAAACAAACATAATGCAAATAATGTCTGCATTATGATTGCTGTTCTTGCACGCGTGTAATGTAGCTACGACTCGTGGCAAACTACTTCACATTACATGATCGGCACGAGGCAGCTTGTAGTGTCTTGCGACCCTAGCTTGCTTGAGAATCCGAGTGCTCGAAGGTAAAATGAATTCCGGTATTCAATGCAGACGCTGCGGCTTGCTGGCCGCAGTGGTTTCTGTTAGTTTCTCTTTTGCTATATGCCTCCTACTATGCAGAATACAATAGTCGAGTATATTCAACTAGGTCCGAGCTTCGTTGGTTATCTTCTTGTCGCATGTGATTACTGACGTGGGCTACGCGATGCGTCTGCTGAGAACTGCACGTCCCGTGCCCTCACTACACCGCCCTCCAAGCAGACGTTCTCGCGCTGAGACCTGGGTGCAATGCTAGCTGTCGTTAGACATCTCTTTGCTTTTTGCAACGCTTTTTCTTGGGTTTTCCTGCGGTCTTCTTCTTGGCATCAAATGGTTTAGTATTTGGGCGCCGTTGACGTGCTGGCACAGCCGCTGCTTGGGTGTTGCTAGTCTATCCTGACTCCAGCTGTGACAAGAACTAGCCCAAGTCTTCATCACCCGATCTGCTCACGTAGTTCCTTCAACTTCACTGCAAAATCTTCATGCATTGTCTTGATCGGCTCCCATGAGTCTTCAATGTCGTCAAGACCCTCCCAACCAACCAGCACTTCGTAAAAATGCATCGGATGCGTGCGATGCTGCTTAAACGCCTCCACGGTAAGATATACATCTTGATTGGCTAATGCTCCAATATCTCTTCGTTTACGTTTAGGCTCTTGTCTGCATATCGTTTGAGGCGCGATGCATGTACAGTCCGAGTTGCACCAGTTAACATATGCTCAATCTCGAACGAGTTGACGTTGGCGCTGTTCACACGATAAGGTCCGATCCACTTGACTGCTAATTTGATTACATGCGTCTTAGCATCCACACGAGACCATTGAACATAGTCTCCAACGTGAAAATTCACCGGTCGTGCACCTCGCTGATTGTCTTTGTTGCGTTTTGTTTGCTTTCTTTTGCGATTGTGATATCGTGGTGCATCTCCGTAAGAGACAATCTCAGTGCTTCAACGGCATTTAATGTCTGGCGTGACCGTGTTCGTCTTCAGCATATTTGCTGCGATTGCTTCCTTACCAATCAGCACTTTCTCTAGCGGCGTAGTCGCTTTCGCACCTGCAAACACCTCTGCGGGGGAATGATTGGACAGCGAAGCCACTGGGCTGTGGTTTATGTTTGCTTGTATCAGAGGGATGATATCAGCCCAATTCTCCTGAGCCACCTTATACTCCAACAACATGACACGAATCACTTGAAGCACATCGCGATTGAGACGTTCAATACTGCCGTTAATCCAGGGGCAGTAAGCAAGAGTGAAGCTTTGGGTCATTTGTGTCTTGTGACACAGTTCTTCCAGAAGCTGGTTCTTGAAATGCGTAGCTGTGTCGCTAATCAACAACTTCGGCATTCCGTATCGACTATTCAAATCCAGAACTGCCTTAGCCGCTGTCGCAGCATCCGCATTTGAGCACACAATCAATTCACAGAAATGAGAGAAGTCGTCTTTTAGTACCAGCAAGTACGACTTGTTGTCGTTGTAGTCACCGATAAAAAGATATACCATGTGTAATGCTTCATTTCGTTCCTTGGAGCGGTATGTTTCTCCCCACGTCCTTGGAATGATATTGCCAGCCTTTACGTGGTAGCATAACAGGCAACGAGTTCCAAAATCTCGCGCTTTGCTCTCTAGTTTCTCGATGAAGAAGTGTTCTTGGAGGTGGTTGACCATTACTTTCACCCCCCGATGACCCATTGTTCCACATTGGGCAATCACCATCAACCGCATCAAGGGCATATCTGCGTCGGGCGGAATCCACAAGTGATTCTTCTCATCTCGCCACCCACCCTCCTTGTCTTCAGTTAGTTGTAGTGGCTTCTGGGCTTTGCTGTTGTTCTGGGCATTCACAATGTCCAGGGCATTTGGCCACTCCGAGTCGGGGCCGAGAGGGCGAAGTTGGAGAGGTTCTTCATCATTCTCAACTTGCCAACGCTTAATAATTGTACTCGATGCAACTGACACCGCACCAGCCCAACGTGAGACCATATTGGCCCAGACGTTATCTTCTCCACTGATGTGCTCAATCGTGTACCTTAACTCAGTCAACTTCAAACTCCATCTCTGCAATTTTCCGAGCACATGCTTTTTAATCTCCTCACCAGGCGCGAAGAGAAAAATAAGATTGCGATGGTCGGAATAGAGTCGGAAGTCTTTGGCGCGGATGAGCAAGTAGTCCAGGTCAGTAGCTGCTTTGATTATCGGATACGCCTTTTTTTCTGTGACGCTCCAATGCTGCGATGCAACTTTGAACGTGCCGCTCATGCAGTGTACCAGTTGGTGATCTTGCTCCGTGATGTTCTTCGTAGGATCCCAATTCGAAATAACCGTGAGGATTATACTCCATCCGAGATCGCTGGCATCCGTGAGCATGCAAATTTCATTAGAATCATCAGGTATCACCAAGGTTGCCGAACTACCCAAAAGTTGTTTCACCTGAGTGAAACAGATGCGCTCAGCGTCCGTGAATGTGATGGGTATTCGAGCTGCAGCCCGCTTGGTTCGCTTAGATCCGGCAAGTGCTTCTTGCAACCGATCATGTAGTGGTGCTGCCACTCGTGCAAAAAAATAATCCACCAATGAGTTTCGCATCCAGCCAGCAGCACAAATAAATTGCTGAACTGCTGCAGTATCTGGTTCTGGCATGTCAATCAGCGTCTGAATTTTGTCTGGGTCATAAGCTACTCCATCCGGGGTAATAACGCGTCCACACCACTTGGCGTTCTGTGTGTACAAACAGATTTTGTCGAGACCCAGATATAGGCCATTGTCCGCCAACGTGCGGTACACACGGTCGAGACCGACACTTGGCGTTCTGTGTGTACAAACAGATTTTGTCGAGACCCAGATATAGGCCATTGTCCGCCAATGTGCGGTACACACGGTCGAGGACCGACAAAAAATCATCAATGGTGTCTGCGTACATCAGCAGACCATCCACCCAGGGTAGTACATTTTTGTACAACAAATCTGCCTCGCGCATGATTTTCTCCACGGATTGCTGAAAATGAATAGATGAGTCAACCGATCCTTGCTGTAGCCGCGTCGGTGTGAAAATCCCGTCTTCAGTCATGTACTGGAATTCTTGACTGACCTCTGCGAGGGCCATCTGCCAACAAATTCTTTATGAAATCCACAGTCTGTTTATGCTTCTTGTTCTTGGCATGCTGTAGTCGAGTACTCAGGCTAGGCATCGTGCCTACCAGGGGAAGAATTTGCTGGTTTGCTCGACGAAAGTCCACTGCTTGTCGTAGCTCTCCAGCTTTTCCCGGCTTCTTCACTGGACGTGCAGGGCTAGCCCATCGACTAGACTCGTTTCGATACACCCAGCCAAAAGAAACAAGAGACTCATTGAACTGCTTCATCCACTCACGCTCAGCTGGAGCATACGTGCGTGGTCGACAACGGATTGGCATGGTTCCTTCCTTGAAACGAATTTCAAAGGGCTCAATCTTCGATGGAGGATCATTTCCAATGCTAAGTCTCCAGATATCATACCGCGTCACAACTTCGTAAAGTTCTCGCTTTTTATCAACTGGAAATCCGTTTGCCACTCCTTCATTGACAAACTCGCATAGTCGTGCGATTATTTGGTTCTTATCCGGAGGATCAAAGCTCATGGGAACTGTCGACTCGAATGGGTCAAAATCTACGACTTCACGATTTGCTAGTGCGGCTAGTTGTTCATCAACATCGATACCCAACGTTTTCAACGTTAGGCTTCCGAGAAGAAATTCGTCTTCTTCCGTTTCCGTTATAATGCAGGTCACGTTACGTAGCCGAACCTTTCCAGCCGAAGTGATCAGCTCCAGATCAAGTTGAACATAGTCGCTGCAGCGAATTATTGCTCCACCGACTGCTTCGCCGTCAATCAGCTTGGAAAGGGGCAGAATCCTTACTCTGGGACACACTTGAGATATTTCATTCACGATGTGTCGAGGTATAATGTTATGCAGTGAACCACTGTCCGGATGATACGGCATTGTCACCTCACCATTAAAGGCTACATGTTTTGGCTCAAGTTCTTCATCCTTATTCAGAACTCGCTTCATTTTCGTTGCTTGGACGCCTTTGCGTTGTTCCATAAACGCACGACGGGCTGTTTTCTTTTGCTCTTCAGTCGCAACTGGGCAGTCGCTAACCCAATGAGCTCCTTTACAGTGTAAACATCCGTGTGCCGGGGCGTCAACCCGTTTCCTGGTTGAAGATTTTACGTCTCGGCGATCTTCGCGCGTGAAACGTGGTCTCTCAACACTTGGCTGTGACCAATTTCCCTGTGTAAGAGTCTTCACAACATACTTCAACGGACCTTTGTCTTTCGTAATCTGATACAAATCGAATGACTGTTCGTTCTTCAATGCTTCGGCTTTGATAATATCAAATAGACTCGAAACGTTGAACTTCACTGTTGGATCCAGATCTTGGTATAGCTGAACTTGTTCTTTCAGACTTGTTGGTCGCAGATTTTCAGTCAGCAGCTTGCACTTCAACTTATCGTTCCCGTCCAGAGCAATAATTTATCCATACTCCTCTACTAACTCATCAAATCGATCGAAGTAATTTAGAACGCGGGCCTGGACATCTTTTTGGTGCAGGCCCATCCGCAAATGCTGACTCATGATGGCATGCATGTTGGGGATTTGATCGTTTATCATGCTCGACAGGATCTGAGTGATTGCGTTGACCAACTTCTCGTTCGTCATCTGATCCACTAGAAGTTTTAATTCCAACTCGCTGAACGTCTTCAACAACCGTCTATTGATCGTGTTAATTGCAGGTATCATGACAGTTGTTGGAGATTCATCGGATTCTTGGCATCGGGAAATCACGGCGGCTTCGTACAGTTCTCGCTCCCGTCTCCACTTTACGAGAGATTCGTGCGAAAAACATACAATCTGGGGCGGCTCCATTGCCGTCCAGAGCTTGGCTGTAGCGTGGGTCGCAGCTTCACCATCTTCTCCGGTGATCTCCACTTTACGAGAGATTCGTGCGAAAAACATACAATCTGGGGCGGCTCCATTGCCGTCCAGGGCTTGGCTGTAGCGTGGGTCGCAGCTTCACCATCTTCTCCGGTGGTATTCACGCGACTGCGCTTCTGCTGGGGCCGACTCATGGCCCGTGCGTGCTTGGATCATTGTCCACAGCTAAAGTTAACTTTGTAGTATCTTGCGGCCCTAGCTTGCTTGAGAATCCGAGTGCTCAAAGGTAAAATGAATTCCGGTATTCAATGCAGATGCTGCGGCTTGCCGGCCGCAGTGGTTTCTGTTAGTTTCTCTTTTGCTATGTGAAACGTTTGGCCGGACCCCGGTGTCCCGCACCACAAGCCGAGCAAGACTGGAATTATTTATTTAATTTTTGAGGTTCCCCAACTTGGAGCCGACATTTTGTTTTTTTGAAAAGATCTCGTAACACAACCCGACTCTTCATTTACCTTCTAGCGCTATTTGAAGTACCCAGCCATTACGCGTCGCCGTGGGGGAGGGGGGACGCAGACGATGACCCCGCCCTGCAATCACAAGAAGAACCGTGATCGTGATGCAGCCGCATTTGATCGTGCTGTTGCTCGTCTTGGTGAGGATGTGGTAAAACAGGACACAGGCTATGGTCGAACGGAGTGGAATCAAGGCAAAGGTACTGTGCTGAGTTTACTGCAGCAGGGACTATCGGAGCGAGAAATTCGGGTCGTGATTCTTGTTGGTGGTTGGAAAGTTCGCGCGCAAGGAGTCGAAACGTGGCACACAAGCCATCGTCAAGTGAAGCCATAGCATGCATTTCGTGACAACGATCTAGAGGCTTTTAAATTGCACCGCCCTACCTGGATATTTGAAGATGATTTCCTTGCTCACACCGACGCCCCTTCAATATTTCACCTAACCTCAGATTTGCAAAATAAAGTTACCGAATATACCGGTTGCTTTTGACAGCTGCCGGGGCAAGCGGGGACCCCGGGGTTGTGTCAATGCCTCCTACTATGCAGAATACAATAGTCGAGTATATTCGACTAGGTCCGCCGAGCTTCGTTGGTTATCTTCTTGTCGCATGTGGTTACTGACGTGGGCTACTGCACGTCCCGTGCCCTCACTACCCAGCTCGGGTTCACCGTATGATACCGATAATCGGTACATGTACCGGTATCGGAAGGTCATACATATTGCTGGTACACTGTACAGTACATGCTGATGGGGTGTCCACTATAAGCCGAGGAAGTCGGTAGGAGTGTTTCACCCGCTCCCTATTTCCTAACTTTCTACCGGTATAATACTGGTAAACCATGGACGCATCGTTGAACCATCTCCTGTACATGTATGAGTGTACTGATTTATTTAAGTTACCTTGAATCACACACGAATATGCGTCCACGGGTATATAAACACATGTACTAACCTGACACAATTAGTAAGCGGGAAGCGAGGAGGGTGACGGACATGGTACTCTTAAACTCCTCATGTGGTGCTGCACCGGTGGGAGGTCGCAGCGTGGTCAATTTGTACACTCTATCTAGTTACTTCGAAGTATATGTAACAGGTGTGGACTTTTGGCGC
The DNA here is from genome assembly GCA_024679045.1 of Phytophthora brassicae. Lineage (NCBI taxonomy): Eukaryota > Oomycota > Peronosporomycetes > Peronosporales > Peronosporaceae > Phytophthora > Phytophthora brassicae. The sequence continues at coordinate 15,163 of JAIKVB010000393.1, read as the reverse complement.
GTATTACTGTAGTACCGATAAACCGCTTACCAGTACCTCATTCATGTACCATTTCTCGTTTTCTCGTCTTAACCACAAGCTTAATAACTACACGAGACGATGGCAAAAGGAAAGTTTTACGCTGTAGCTCAAGGCCAGAAGCCGGGGATCTACTCGTCCTGGAACGAAGCCGAGATGCAAGTCAAAGGATTTAGTGGAGCAAAATACAAGAGCTTCAAGACCCAAGCTGAGGCGGTCGTGTGCATGAAATCATTCGATGATGACGTGGACGATCTTACCCAAGGGATGGCTAATTTAATGGGCTCCAAGCAACAGACCCAGCAGACCCAGCAGACCGAGCAGGGGGCCAAGTCGGCGGAGAACCTCCATGAGCTGCATGGCGACGCCTTGGTTGCTTATTGCTCCGGGTGTGCGCTCAGCAATGGATCTGAAGATTGTACTGCAGTATTTACAGTGTTCTTCCCTCTTGAAGATATGTGTGATCGTTCTGCCCCACTAATTAACGAGCCCACGAACAATCGCGCGGATTGCGAGGCAGCGATTGAGGCCACACGGATCGCCAACGAACTTGACCCAAAGAAGGAAAAAGCGCTTGTAATTTATTCACGCTACCAGAATCTAGTGAATGCCATGGCCGGAAACAACGGAAAACCGAGGTGGATCGATAAATGGCAGGGAAATGGGTGGGTGAATTGTGCTGGTAAACCTGTGGCGCATCAGGACATTTACAAGGCATTGCTTATGGCTGAAAAGGAGCGTCAGATATCGTGGAACTTTGTGGACGCGAAGAGCGGCCCCGCTTGGATTAGTAAGTATCACGCTCAAGCTCATAAAACAGCTAACAACACCGCTCGCGTCGTCGTTCACCACGCCACTGCTCTGTAGTTATCTAGTGCAGCAAATCATGGTCCTTACTATTAATAAAGAACGAGTCACCTGTCAATCGATATGTGCAAACATATATTGGTAATGAATACTACAGACTTCGTAAGCTGTAAAAACGGTTGCTAAATACCGTGAGGCTGTAGCTGAAGCTTACCGGTATTACTACTACAGTAGAATTATGTTGTATTCATGACACAATAAAAATGTAAAATATGATATTAATTACCGGTAACACTGTTAATTAACATCATATTTTACACAACTGATGTTTTTTAATACCAGTAACAGATTTTGAAGTTTCATCAGTTCCGATGCGCTGGCTCGACTATAACTCAGAGGATGGCTACGAATATTGCGAAAGATGCTTCTACGCCGTGGCGGTTGGGCGCCGCACGGGCATATTCTACCGCAGTGAGGAGGCGATAGAGCAGGTTCGAGGGCACCCAGGCTTCTGCATGCGGAAATTCAGCGACTATGACGACGCACGAGACTTTTTGGAGGAGTTTGAGATTTATTGTGATAGTTTGACTTCAGAAGAGGGAGAAGAAGTTGAAGAAGAAGAAGAAGAACAACATCACGATTGCAGGTTTTACGCGGTGGCAGTTGGACGCTCTATTGGGGTCTTTCTGGACTTTGAAGACGCTAGAGACCAAGTTTATGGATATCCTGGCGCCCAGATCAGCGCGTTTCTGGAGTACGAGGAGGCTGAAAAATACATTGAGAAGACGCTGGCTCTCCTTAACGAAGAGAAGAGAAAACAAGAAGAGGAGAAGAGAAGTCATGTTTGGTTTTATGCTGTGGCGGTGGGGCGATCGACGGGTGTATTTATGAACTACCAAGATGCGATAGAGCAAGTTCGTGGATATTCTGGTTTCCTGATGAAAAAGTTCTTGGACTTTGAGGAAGCACAGGAGTACATTGCTTTTAATCAAATTTATTCAAGTGATGAGGAGAGTGAGGAGGAAGAAGAGAATTGGTATTATGCGGTGGCTGTTGGTCGTTGCGTCGGTATCTACAGGAACCATGAAGTTGCTTTAAAGCAGGTACTCGGGTATTCTGGCTGTAGGATGAAGAAGTTTGAAGAGTATGAAGATGCTGACGAGTACATGCAGAGTCATCAGAGCTATTTCGATGAGAAAGAGGAAGAAATCGAGGAAGAAGAAGATCCGGAGCTAGAAGAGACTTGGTATTACGCTGTGGGTGTTGGACGTGCTGTTGGCATTTACAGGTATCATGAAAATGCAGTAGCTCAAGTGCACGGCTATCCTGGTTTCAGAATGAAGAAATTTCACGAGTTGCAAGATGCTCAGGCGTATATTCAATCTTTCCAAGTTTGTTACAGTGAAGAAGAGGAGAAGAGTGAAGAGCCAGAAGCACCAGAAGAATACACAACTTGGTATTACGCAGTGGCTGTAGGCCGATCTGTAGGAATTTATACATCCTACGAGGAAGCTGTCAAACAAGTTTACGGGTTCTCGGGTTTCCGGATGAAAAAGTTTGAGGACTACGATGAAGCTGAGGAGTATATGGATTTTAATCGGAAGTACTCGAGTAATGGCGATGAGTGGGAAAGTGAATATGAGGACGAGATAGAACCTGAACATGAGAGCGAACCCTGGCAATATGATGAGGAAACCTGGTACTATGCTGTTGCAGTTGGCCGCCGTATTGGCGTGTACACGAATTTGGAGGACGCTAAAGCGCAAGTCCATGGGTATTCTGGCTCTTTAATGAAGAAATTTATGGACTTTGACAACGCTGAGGAATATGTGTACGCCAACAAATACGTAAGCGAAAATAATTGGAAACGCGACGATGAGGACGAAGACGAACAATGGTATTATGCCGTAGCAGTGGGCCGCCACATTGGCGTATACACGGACCACGAAGATGCAATTGACCAAGTGTACGGGTATTCTGGCTTTCGTTTGAAAAAGTTTCGGGACTACAGCGTGGCTGAAGCGTATGTGAAGAACAATCGCACATAACGCAATGGTGACAACGAGTTATCTAGCGGAGGTTGACTATATTGCTGGGTGGTCTTGAGTAAATGCTGGGGTAGTTTTTTTTCTTTGTTCTATCGAAATGGCTCGTTCATGAACAGTGAGTGACCTATTATATAATGCCAGTTCTTCTGTTGCGTAAGAATAAAGGTAAAAACTCTAAAGATCATGTAGAGGTTTGTCAATGATTTTACAACCGTAGAAGTATTTCTGAGCAGCAATTCTGAAAAAACCTGGCGGCACTGTCAATCACAGATTTTCGGCTTTTTTTCAATGAGTAGACAGCAAATACAGAGAAACTTTGCTGAATTTTTCGGTTATGAATGATTTATCTCATCGCTTCGGTTGGTGATGGGTCAAAGCATGCTCTGCCAACGCAGAAATGGTAAAACGAAGACTTTCTAGACCTGAAATCCACCCACACATGCTACTTCGAAGTAGTTGTTTTTGTTAAACTGCGAGTGTGCGCGATCAACAATTGTCTATCGGACCTTGATGACGATTAATTGGGCCGAAATTGGTCAGTACTTCTAGAAATATTGACAAGATTCCTAATAAGACAAACTGTTATATTCTTTACAGTTGGTACTGTGAATATCAGTGAACAAGTGGATTTACAGTTTGCTCTGATGGTATGGCGTCATATGCGGGAACACACTAGAATTTGGTACTGGAAATTGTACTGGAACGGTGCTGTAAAACTATTAAAAATGGTATATGAAATGTACTAAGCCCATACCACAGCCTTACGTTTATCACAGTTCCCATCATGAGTGTTCGGTAACCACGATGAATCCAGTAAGCTATTTCTTTTCGTCTTTAGTATATATATTTATTTATCAGACAAAGTTTGTGCGTCTGAACAAGGTGCCGGCATTCGTGGCACCTTACCACGGCATTCTGCATTTTGCATCCTCCCCAGTGCACTCAAGTCACCAAAACTGCAGTGGATTCGAAAGGGGCTCAACAATAAACTGGTGTTTCAGCGTCACTATCCATTTCTTCGCAAATGTCAAAAGTCTTTCAGTACGAATACTTCAAAACATTCAAACGCCCCGGTTGACAAGCTTCGTGAACTTTACGGCAACGATTTGGTTGCTTTTTGTTCCTCAAGTGCGCCTCGAAACGGACGAGAAAGAGGCACCGCAGCATTTGCAGTTTCCTTTCCACTTCAAGACGGTCTTTTTCACACCAATTTGGTTACTGATCGTCCCACCAACAATCGTGCCGACTGCCTTGCGGTCAAAGAAGCTGTGAGGATCGCTAACGTTTTTGACCCAATTGGAAGCAAGAGACTCATTATCAAAACTCATTACCAAGGACTTGTGCGTTCCATAGCAAACCAAAAAGATCACTTGAGATGGGTCGATAACTGGCAACGAAATGGCTGGCTCAACTCGAAAAAGCAACCTGTGGCCAACCAGGACATTTTCAAAGTCCTTCTAGCAGCTGAAAAACGACGTCCGGAAACAGACTGGCACTTCATTGATGAAAGAATGGGTCCAGACTGGATGATTAAACTGCACCAACAAGTTCACAAAGAAGCTGAACGCATCGCCCGTTTTAGTGAGGTGAAGTAATAGCTCGAGACTATGCTCCGAAGAATACTGCGGTGCAGTATAGCGGCTTGATGAGATTTTTCAACTTTGAGTAACTTGTATTGTGTTAATGTGATTTTATCTGTCTTTTTCGTTTATTTTTAGCTTTGCTTCTGTTGAATGATATCTGATGTTGTATTTGATGATTGTAGCGGGTTTAACTAAAATAGTTTTGAACTGCCCCCAACTTACCACTTAAGAGACAAATGGAGAATGTGATAGTGGAATGGATTGGCTCTTTAGAGGTTGAAGCTCAGGATGTGGTGCAGTTCGTTCAGCAACTTGAAAGAGTTCCAGAAGATGCTGTTTGTGAAGTTGGAACCATTTTCTCCCGTTGGTGGCGAGCAGCCGGCCGTGGAATTCAAACTAAGCGACGTATACGAAACGAAGTGTATTTAACCTGTGAACCGAGAGTGGCTGAGTTTCTATGCAACAAATTTGGGTAATCGTATGACTTGAACTACTATTGTATGTGAAGCTAACAATTTGTGCAGTAAACAGACAAAATACGTGACCGGCAGCGAAGTGATTCTCATTAGGTGCAAGCGAGCTCATCCAGGTAGGTAGTCGTGTGTTTTGCTCGCTTTGGCGTTAAAATTAAATCAGGTTATACATATTGTGATGTAGCTATCGAGCCTGTTGGAAGAATGGTCGAGATAAAGCAAGGATTGGACCATTCAGAAGTGAACAATGGTGCAGAAGACATTCCTGTCGTAAGGATATGTGATACATATTAAATTCTCCACTTAGTAACTGAAGTGTTGTTCTTGATGTAGGAAGCCAAAACCTTCCAAATATCAGCCCTTCCGATTGAAAAGGTGATTGCTCTAATCGACCTCCTCGGTGATCAAGTAGTTGATGCACAGGAAGCATACGAACTATTCGCAGAAGCAGATGCTAATCCACCACAACGAATGGCAATGATTGGTCTCACGAAAGCGCTTGGAAGACTAAGGTATGAGGACAGACTTTGATAATGATACTATCCCATGTACTGTAGAACATTGTTAACTGCATTCTTGGCTCGCTCTAGCAACAATGAATGGACAGCGAGACCATCACGGCACCTTTCGACACCTGAAACGAAGGAATGTGCCAAAATTACTGTTGAAAGTCTACGATATCTGCTGTCCAAGCTGATTGCAAGTGACGACGTCGCTGTGAAGCGTATTCCTTCAGCTACAAACGTCCCATTCCTCTCGTACACAGATTTTTTATCGTGCTACGTAGTTTTTATGGCTAACGGACAATACTCTTGAATTTCCTCTTTTCATCAGTAAAAGCTTCGTTTTCGAGCTAGAGTTCTTTATCTAGTGTCGGTCTCTTTTACTGAAGTAAATGAATTTAATTCAAACAATTGGAAAAGTACAGGAGGAATGTGATTCGACGCTTGCGAGTCCAAAGAACTTTACGGGATTCGCGACCAACTTAACCCCTAGGCGGCGGTACGGATCTTTTCGATGAAAGTCGACAAAATATTGTGAACCCTTTTGTTCTTTCTGCACCGTCCCGTATCTTCCTCGATAGGAAGCGACTAATGAATTTCTTCTTCACCCAACGGCGCATTGTGGATTTTCGTTTGAAGAAGGTTGACAACATTTCGACTCGAAATCAGGAGAAAAGATGGAGCGCGAACGACTTGAGAAAAGCATTTCAGAGTTATCCGGTCGATTGGACGTACACGCTCTTACACCAAGTGCTGACGATGTTGATCATGCGCTGAATCTGTTGGATCAAGTCGACACTTATCTAAAACACTCTGTCTGTGTAAGTGATTCAAAGGATCCTGAGCAGAAAATTGTATTTCTCGGTACGACGGGGGCTGGGAAAAGCACAGTAATCACATTTCTATATGGTGAGGACGATATGGTAGTTCATCATCGAAGTCCATACACTCGTGAGCTCGTTGCAAAAACTACACTGCCTGGTGTAAATATTCGAGGTGGATCTACCTCTTCCACGTTGCTACCAGTAGTAAATCGTGTTCGTTTGGGAGATAAAACGGTTGCTGTGTGGGATATGCCTGGTAGTCGAGACACTCGCGGGTCGTTTGTAGAATTACTGGTGCATTTTATCTACAACTGGTTGCTGAAAGACGACAAAGACTGGGTCGTTTGTAGAATTACTGGTGCATTTTATCTACAACTGGTTGCTGAAAGACGACAAAGACTTGAGGTTTGTCATTGTAAGTCCACCACCACTGGAAAGACCGCAGCAAGTTACACTCGAAAGGCTGATAAACGGGTCTCTCATACGAGCAGAAAATGCTGTTGTTGTGTACACAAAGTGTGGAGTGGATTTCGACCCCAAGAGTACGAGCGATTTGGATATTAAAGACAGTAAACAAGGCATCCGTTCGTTTACTTTGCCTGCTCCAGTCAAAACCGACAAAGAAGGTCACAATTATTCTCGTCAGTATCATGAAAAGAAACGTGAACTTGTAGAAGCACTTGTGAAGCTCCGATCTTTTGCAGTAACATTCGAGCAACATCTTCCTGACGCTGCTCTGTATTTACTGAATGTTCTTTCCGAGTGCTCTATTGGATTCGCTCGTGAAGTGCTTTCGAAATGTTTTCTGAGTGTTTATGACTGGAAAGATTACACTGGAACTCTGGAGGAGATTGAAAGTGCTCTTGTTGCACTAAGACAGCCCAATGCTGTATCATTTGATAATGTAATTGATAGTTTACTTCATCTTGTTCCCCACCATGGCGATAGAGTTCGAAATGATCCTGAAATTATTCGAGCTGGTCATCGACTGACACTTGTTGAAACTATTGCCGGTACAGATAACAGTCGTCACTTGGTTGAATGGCTTAATGCAGATTGTATTGGTGTTATTGAAGATGCCAAGGAGAAGCTTCTAAAGCTACGGAATGATGTTCTAGCGTACAGAATCATCATTTGAAGATGCCAAGGAGAAGCTTCTAAAGCTACGGAATGATGTTCTAGCGTACAGAATCATCAAGTGTGATAATATTCTGATCGTGAGCTCAGTTCATTTACGATTATCCAGTGAACTGCCTCAAATTCTCAAGTTTGTGGAAAAACACGAAGCTGCAGTGACTTCAGTTGACACGATTCCAACTATAATTCTTATCGGGTTTTCATCGCTTGAGTTTGACGTCAATCAGCACTGACACGATTCCAACTATAATTCTTATCGGGTTTTCATCGCTTGAGTTTGACGTCAATCAGCACATGTGGGCAAATGTCACCCTTGTGAGTCCGTCAATTGAAGTGAATATCGAGAACGACTTTGATTTATCAGCGACGTGCCAAGCGAAAAGTGGACAGAAAGAGAACGTTGTTGCTGGAAAAGACGGAGAAGATGGAAAACCAGGACTTCCTGGTGGGAATTTGCTTGTTGTCTGCAACCAGTTAGAAGGAAATGTAGATTTCTTGCTGGGAACTTCTTGTCGCGGTCAAAATGGAGGTGATGGTGGAAATGGAGGCAATGGAGTGGATGGTGCAGACTCGGCGTACTATTTGAACGATTTTAAATCAGCAGTTGATGAAGCAGTTGAAAGTGGTAAACTGTACTCAAATAGTGGTATTCTTACGGATGGATGGCTGGTTTCGTACACAAACTACATTTCCCCGTTGTCTGGATGGTTCTACAGTCCTCAAGCGATTAAATTATGGTCTGTAACTAAAACTTCTGAGCCTGGAGAAGCATGTATTCGTCCAGGAAGTGGTGGTTTCGGTGGTGCAGGAGGAAAGTCGGGCAGTATCCGAATCCAAATTTATGGTGACGTGTGGGAAATAAATAGTGGTGTTTGTGGTATCAAAGGTAGTGAAGGCGAGGATGGAAAACCATCGCGCGATGGCCACCCAAGTCCGAGCTTTTCTGCAACTGTGCATCAATGGTATTTCGAAGGTGGTAAGGAGGCGAAACGGGAATTTAAAGCCAAGGTGGACGAGTTATTCGACTACCCTCCGATGATACACGCAGATAAAAAGAAAGTAGCAAAAGCTCCAGCTCTCAGCAACTCGAGTCTTGACCTAGTTTTTGTTCAAGAGACGTACGAATCACTTCGAGTGAAGCTACAAACGGAGTTTTCCCATTGTGACTTTAGCAACCTCAATATCCAGTGGGAGACGTGATGAGTTTTAATGTTGCTGTTTTCATTTTGCTATGCACATCTTGAAGAAGTGAATAAAATACACTTCTAACCCTTTCACTACCAGACTTTTCTTAGAGGTCCGCAGCGGACCAATAAGGTATACGCTCTGACCCTATAGTAAAACTCATATGTTGTGCTTTCATCATTTGCTAACATTTGTTGAGTAATCTGGTAGAGGTTGCAGCGGCACTGATTAAATTACCATTGAAAATGGTGTCCATCAGCACCATCGACACGCTTATGTTGCTCCAAGACATTACGTTGCACGATCGACGATATAAAATACAGCGTGAAGAGTATACCGTATAGCGCTTTGTCAGAAGCGTCAGTGAATTTAAGCCAATGATGAAGCTGTAAAATTGCATATGATTTCGGGTTTATCAGACGTTCCAAAACCTCGCACAAGAAGAGCGGGTCGACGCTGCAAACGGTGCAACTTTTAAGGAGAGAGTTGTAATTCAGCATGTTCTCCTTCATCGTTGTTATCTTGTATCGGCGCGTAAGAATCCATACTCAACACTCCGTGGTCTGGCTTGCGCTTTACTAAAATACAAAAAAATAAAAATGCGGAGAACGAAGCACTTTCATTATCACCAGCAAAGTAGAATGGGGAACGGTAGTGTGTCACGTCTCTGGCGCATCTCTCTCGACCTAAAAGAATATTCTACAATTCCACCGCTGTTAAGAACGGCCCTCAGGGCCAGATGCAGGTGTGTTCTTCTGACCACCTTTCTCATTTGTTTTAGTCTTTCTAACCATTCGTAAATTTTAGAACAGATGATATAGTCGAAGAAGCCAAAACAGGTCACAGTCTCGGATTGAGGAAATATAACTATCACAATTAAAAATCGGATAAACACAGTAACCCATCTCCCACAATACGCACGGACAGGCCACGCTCGGGTACCCCTGCTGGCCGCCCTGCACTGTTTGAGCCCCCGACGTCCCGATGCACCACGGATGGTCTGGATGGCGTTATGGGGTGGTGTACTCCTGATTCCTGATCGCATTGTGGGGTGGTGCATCTCGCATTCAATCCTTCTAGGAAGGCGCAGCACCGCCGCCCCCGACCAGAAGCATCTCCGCGTGTCCAGCACCCGCCCGTAGAAGATGCTGGGCTTCAGCGCTCGGAGTTGCCTCCGGAGACTTTCCACGCTGGGGACTCAGTACAGTATGTCTCGCGCGCATTTGTGAGGGCGACCAAAGGGGTCATCGCCGAGCAGTAGTCACGCGTGTGGATGGCGGCGTAGACGCTGACTTCCCGGTCGCAATAGACACCGGGGAGGCGATCCCTATGAATGTGATGGTAAATCGGGTTGCCTCTATCTCCGGCAACCCCTTAAAGGCATGCGACGGCTTGTGGCGCAAGTTGTGGACCTTCGAGTTGATGACTGGAGCATGTTCGGCGACGACCCGGGCCAGCGCTGTAAATAAAGCGCTGAAATTAGCAGTCTCATCTGAATATGATGCACTAAGGGACGGGCGAGACGACGTTAGCGATGATATAGTTCAGCAGACGCCTCAAAGTAGCGCATGCAGCTCCTCAGAGACAGGGTCAAATCTGGCCAATGTGCGGCCGCCCAGCACCCCGACGGCTCGATCTACCGCGTCAGTCAGCGTTCCAAAAGCATTACAAGGGTCCTCGCAAGTCTCTATTAGTGATGATTTCATCGCCGGTTCTTCCTTTAGGCAGATTATCGTCCTAGTATCGCCAGGGAATGATAGCGCAGAGGCTGCAGCCTACATAAACGCCATTCCTTCCCGCCACACTCGCGCCAAGATTCGCCACCAAGCCAAGAAGAAGAGGGCGCAGTGGCAAGTGCCCAGATCGCGGAAGCGACGGCACCTGGCGAAGTGCACCATAACGAAGAGTGGTAACGAGATCTACCAAGCAAAAACCTTCAAGGCTGCTATATTTTGGAGTTTTCAGAAGAGTCCACAGGTCCAGGAGCACCTCGGAAACCTACACACTCGCCGTACTACCTATCCGGATCCTGCGCAGAAGGTGAACCGCACGCCGCTCCGTGCAGTCCCGTGGCCTGCCGAGGTCACGTAATTTACAATCTGCATTCGAAATTGCGTTAGGGTTCCAAACATTGGCACGTTCGACCCGTGACAATGCATGGGAGACTACTTCCGGGACTTTTGCTCGAATGTGGTGTCCTCGTCGTTTTGCACCCGCAAGTTCTGCAAGCTCGAAGCGAGGTGCAGCAACGCACCACGGACGCTGAGCACGTTGAAGCTGTTTGAGACCGGCCGCGTGGGGCTTGGAGTCTATATAGCCACGGATCTAGATACCGGCGATGTGTTGGGCGAGTACGCTGGGGTGTTGTCAGAGTTTACGGCTATGGTGGAGGGGCAACCACCCAAAGCTGATAAGCAGAACAGCGGGTATACACTGTTGTATAATACAAAATCTATCAACAGGATGTACGTCTACGTGGACGCCCTAAAGTATGGGTCCATACCCCGCTTCATATTGCACTCGTGCAACCCCAATGCAGCCTTCGTGGAGCAGCAGACGCGCTCGCGGGTGCGGATGCTAGTGAAGATTATCAAGAACGTGAAGGCGGGACCCCAATTGACCGTTCATTACGGTAACGAGCGCTGGTTTAAGTGTGCATGTGATCGGTGCTGGTCCGATCGCGTGTAAACGATCAGAGACATTGACAAAGTGAGACCTCCTCGCATCTACCATGTTGGTATAGTACTGCTGCGCCAAGTTCAGTTCACACAGCGACTTAAAGTGAGACCTCCTCGCATCTACCATGTTGGTATAGTACTGCTGCGCCAAGTTCAGTTCACACAGCGACTGAGGTTCGCCTAGAGTTGAGTGCTGGAGCTACCAACATCACTAATGACTTATTTTCGAATCCAACGGAATTATTTTGAAGTATCCTTTATCGACTTTTGTTAGAACCTATTTTCAATGAATTGAATTCTTTTGAATTAATCTGGTAAGACTTATTTTTGCTTATATTAACAGTGAATTGTATTCTTTTGAAGAATCCACACAAGACTTATCTTTGAAGCTAATAAAAGTAAATTGAATCATTGTGAAGAATACTCAATAAATTTATTATTCATGCTATTAACAATGAATGGAATTATTTTGAAGAAACATCATAAGACTTATTTTTGGAGCAATTAACAATGCAATACATTATATTGAAAAATCCTCTGATGTATTTAATCGTTGGATTGGATGCGCACATTGGCTCACATCGCTATATTTCGAAGTTGCGTGGGCGCAGGATCACAAGAAACTTAGAGCTGGGCCGTTCGTACGCTGGCGCCCTATATCTGGAAGGACAGCGACCTCTCCCCGCTTTCTCTTTCGACGACGAATGAGAACTTCTCTTCCGCTGCTGTCGACATGTGCAGTAACACGGTGAGGAAATAGAATATGAATGCACCCCCAAAAACCGAACCAATAGCCACACGGACACCACTGACGCTGTACATCCACGGGCCACCCGTCCACCGGCTCTCTTTCGTATTCCTTCCTGGCATAGTTCACGCCCATTTGGGCCGTCACCGCGATGCCCACTTCGTTGCGGTTGTTCGGAGCAACGCTAACACGAAGAGCTGGCAGTAGAATTACACGAAGAATATAGCAGGCTCCAGCGCGCACAGTATCCAGATCCTGGTCTTTTGCTACGCCCAGCAATTTCAGACGAACTAACTCGGACACCCTACGCAGAGGGTTGGAGCCGAACACACGGCAAAAGCGCGCGCACTACTCGACTGGTACTGGCAGCATGTGCTTAGCATTCTCGGAAGCGTTCCCATCTTGAGACGGCGGCGTAGAGTGTAGTCGCGCTTCAGCAGCGTATTAAAGATCTCTACTGGGTTGTTAGTGGCGGCAAATCCACTCGGCGTGGCGATTACCTACCACGCCGTGAAGTGCCTGGTCAGCCACTGACCGTACACGTACTGCGTGAAAGGTAACAAACTTGGTTTTACTGATCCAGCCCTTCAAAATGGGACGCAGCATGTCCAAATATTGAGTCTGGCTTCGGGCGAAGTGTAGATTATATAGCTCGCGGAGAACGCGTGCTTGTGCACCCGAGGAAAGTAGCTTAACACGCTCCTGGCTGTTCTTCATGACGTACATCAGGAAGCGGTATTTCAGGTTGTCCCCGAAATAAGCAGCGAGGGCGTTCCACTGAGCTCTGTCTCCATCGGCCATTGCGTAGTTGACGCTGTGATGCTTATCAGTGACCCAGGAGTACACCGCCGAAGCGACAGCAGTGCAGCCTGGGACATCGACTGCGTCTCTTGGGACATCACAAATAGGGCGACCAAGTGAAACCATCGCGAGCGGTCTGACATCCCCACCACCGGGACGGGGTAGTCGCACGGGTTCGTCTTGTACGTCCCGTCCAGTTGGAGGACGAAGCTTCGGGCGGCACCGTCAGCCTCAACATTAGTGCCTTCGTCGAGATTCCCACCAAGAAGGGCGTCTTGTTGGATCCGTTAACGACAATTGGCTTTCCGAGGTTGTTCATAGTCCAGGCGACGGGAAAAGGTTGGGTCATGGGCTCGGACCCGCTGTATGCGTGGTCGCGAATCCACGTCGTTAGGTCCTGGACTCGGTCGTGGTTCTCCAACTGCGTCCGGCCGTAATGATTTACGAAGTTCTGCACGTTTTTGAGTGCGGGTAACTCCTCGAGGGGGGTAGCGAACTTTCGTGAGAGCGTGTGGCGGATGCGTATGTGCCTCAATTGATTCTGAACTAGATCTCGGCAGAACGCCTTCTGCGCAAGAGTGAGCTTCTTGCGCGCCGGGGACACGGCAGGTGAGCTGTGATCTTCGAACTCGAAGATGGACGCGTGCTCTGTGTCCAAGCACGTGACCATCTTCCCCCGCCACGTGCACTTAAATGGGCTGGCCTCGTTGCATGCTTCCGAGCTGCACCCGAGCAGTCGGTAGCGCATCTTGTGCTCCGCATTTGGGTAGATGGTGCATGCCTTAGTTTGGCTCTTGTCAATGTCAAGGACTTGAACGACGCCAACACCGCTTCGGCATCTGCGGCACAACGCTCTCGGTCCAGTTGACCCGCCTCGGCATGATGGCTCCGATGGGGCCTTCAGAAATCATCACTATTGGCCTGCATCCACTTGGTTTGATGGCCGATGCTGGTTGGCCAGTTTCATCCCTAGTCGCACCCCTTTTGCGCGCTGCCTGCGCCGTCATCTCGCACTGTGCTGAAATGTGCTGATGCGCTGGTATTGTGCTGACCAGATTATATGGTGTCCACGCAGACCTATTGTGCTATGGCAGCACTGTATTCTGTGCTTCAGGCGTTCTCGCTCGGATTAGGTCACGTACAAACCTATGTTCTCTGAAATTAATTTCAGAGAACATCCGGGATGCGATTCCCTACCAGAGATGTAATGTCTTTAGCAATGAGATAAACCCAGTCGATGTTGCGCGTACGCGTTCTAGCGACAATCATTGGATTTTGACACTTCGCTTTCACAAGAGGAAATGGGATTTTCATGATAATGGATGGGGTTTTCACGTAAAGGCAGTGTGATAGATCAGCCAATTAAATTTGAACTTGTTGCGGGTTAAACAGTAGAGACAGCGAAGTCTTCTTCGCCATTGAACAATATACACGACTATACTACGACACAGCGTTCGGATTTCAGAGTCGCAACGCGCACGGCCTTGTTAAACCCATCTTATATTATTTACAAAAATAGACAGGAATCACAGGGTGAACTTCGAGGGGCGTCCACGGAGTCTACATGCAGATTTCCGCGTTAATTTTAAGCCAGTCTAGGTCAGGGCTACCCGAAGGAAATGCTGGTACATTGCCGCAACTTTTGCTTTTTGTTGTTGTTGGTACAGGCCTCGAAATAGTCCAAGGTGAGACCTGATCCACCTGTGACCTGTAATAGACACTACCGACACAGTACCCAATACTCTGGTGATCATGGTGCTTTAAGCTCGAAACCTTCAACCTACTGTAATCTCAGATGCTCGGTTGTTTTCGTTAGATGCCGAGTATAATACGAATATCATGACAAAGAGTCGAGAACCACGATGGCACGAAATGTTTGTATTTTTAACTGTAGATTGGACAACGGGAGTGACGGTCTCTCTCCGTGATCGAATCCAAGTTGTTATCTCATCCGCAGAGATCGCCAATATACCAGGGATAATCACTCAAAGGTGGTTCCAACTACGGGAAAAAGGACTTACAGGTCAATTGACGGATGCATAACCGGAACTGAAGGTGGCGTTACTGTACACGAAAGCCAATGATCAAGGACGTTTTGAGATGGGTACAGCGGCTGAAGAAGTCGATCTTTTTGGAGCTGCAGATGCTGGTTGGAGGAGTTATTGGTGTGTCAAGAGAGGACGAAACGGAAGAAGACGTGAATGTGAAACGCTAGTATCAAGTGCAGGTGCATGTGATTGAAGCTCGAGAGGTAATTTTGTAATTAGATGATTGAACCGGAACTTACATGGGAACTCCTGGATGCGATTAAATACAGTGATTTGATTGGTAGATCTTATATGATGTTGGAGACGATAA
>JAIKVB010000392.1:0-27978 GCA_024679045.1 Phytophthora brassicae | reverse complement strand
TATTTTGCATTCTTCGCAGTGCGAAGAATGCAAAATAGGTTTATCAGTTTAAACTTGTGGTATAACATAATACATTTTCTCGTTTATTCATCTCTGATTAAACTGTAATTCAGTACTCAATCCGATTTTTATGGTAAGTAGCCTTGTGTATACTTATTGAAACACATTTATATTTGTTATCGTTGTGGCGACTTCGTCTGGGTGGGGGAACCTCGAGCTCGAGTGGGGGCAAATTTACCTGCATCCTTACGTGCCATGGTTACGTTGAACGTTTTTGTGCCTACCGTGCCTGGAATGGAATACGCTCCTGGTCCGACGGTGTCAGGCACCGTCGACTTGACTCGAAAGCGTTCTTCAGTCCCGACCGTCAAACGAACATCTCTCGACCTCGTATATACAGCTCCAGTATCTTCGAAATCTTCCTCGTAAGCTCCTGGACCAGGCAGATCGCAGACGTCTTTCGTGTCGAACACAGATCGCTCTTGTGTTGATAGGAATGGTATACGAGGCGACAAGAAACCAGCCGCATTCGACGACTCATCCACTGGAGCGTTCATGGCAATAGTAGAAAAACCCTTGGAGACATTGTACTGCCCAACGGCTGGAGTGACTTGAGAGCCTACACAGTGCACGTGTGGAGTAGCATGCGATGGGGCGTTCCTCGCAAACCTGGTTGAGCTTGATCTGAATGCGGCCATATTGAGAAATTGAGGAGTGTTGAAGGACCCCGTCTCTGAGTAAGCTCCGGGGCCTGGAGTGAAATCTTCTCCATCCATGCGCTCCAATTCACCCCACACCTGTCGTTCTGACGTGGTGCCAAAGACTCCGTTTCGACCAATGCACAGTTTTCCTCGAACAGAATGATTCAGTGAGCGTGGAGTCTCACTTTTGTAAGCACCAGGACCAGGGGCCGTGGGTCCTCTCGTCGGTGCTAGACAAGGACGTTCTGTAGCGCACGAAAAGCCGACTCCGGTAGCTCGGTGATGAGGAATTGACACCCTGCTTGAATTCTTTCCAAGCTGTTTGGTAGAACTTCTACCACCACCGCTGCACTTGTACTTGCCTGGACCTGGTGTAGTAATGTACGAAGGGTGGCTAAAGGGGGTGGAGAGTTGTGAGGTCAACTGCGTTCGGCCTGTAGTCGATCCAAATGCTTCCGTTTTCAGCCCGAAACCACTTGCTTTGTTCTGTTCGTAACGATAGCGTTCGGCACGCTCTTCTTTGGCCAGAAGCTCCTGCTCTCGATCAAAGTCGTACAGTCCAACTGGTTTGGGAGCTGGGAGAATGGGCACCTTGGACGCAAACACTGCGCTTTGTCTTGCTGCTCGGAGTTGACTGCGGCGTGCACCGATGCGTGGGTGATGACCTTCTGAAGTCAATCTGGGAGACTTTGGTGGAGCGGTGACCATTGCCGTCTCTGGAACGGATGTAGTATTATACTGACCAGGGCCTGGAAACTTACTAAGTCGGTTGTTCTCTTCCCAGACTTCACGCTTAGCTGTAGATCTCAACGATGACGCAGCGTTCGTCTTCTCATTCCATATCGGATTGTGTCTGCTATAGGCGGCAGGGCCTACCGTATCCTGACCGACTCCTGAATAGATTTGTTCTGGTGCGTACTGCCGTTGAAGTTCGGCACCCACCTGTACGTATCCATAACTCTGTTGTCGTTGTGGAATAGTGGGTACTGACGGCTTCAACAAGTGTGCAAATTTGTGAGGTCCTTGGTGCTCCCGTTGATTGTTGGAAGGTGGCGATGAACTAGGACGTAGATAACTTCCTGGACCGGGGTTATCCTGAACACTTGATGCACGAAATACCGTCGAGCCCGGAGCACTTGGAGCAAAGCGAGATATCTGCAAGTGTCAATCCAGTCAGATTCATTCAGATCCGGCAAGTTAATTGTTTATGTACCTTGGTAGCGAAGACATTCGACGGTGGTAACCCATGTTGATAGCGGGAGTCATCGATGTATGCTCCAGGGCCTTTTCGTAACGAATGAGTTAGATCTAGTTATTCAGTAAACAGAAACAAGTGATAGCGATACCTGGGGTAATTGCAGACGTCGTCTTGTTCTCATTGAGGTTCCGCTTTTCCGACGTGGCAAAGCTTGAGAAGAGAGGTCTTTGAGCTCGAAGCCCAAAACTTGTGGTCACTTGCTCGGTTGCATACGATCCAGGTGCCACAGCAGCGGGTGTTGGGTTTCCAGTTCCAAACTCTGACACACGCTTCGATCGTGTCGTGATTGTCATCTTGAGCCGTGACCGCCACAGTATGGACTTCACCGACCGGCTTCAAAAATGACAATTAACCACTCCAAAAACAGCTCAAACCTGAAATATATATTTGGGATTCATTGGTATGTTTGGCTCCGCTAGACGATACCAAAATCTGCTAATGACCCACACAATCGGCGAGCAAGATCTGGACGATACGTAGCAAGCCTGGCTTGGAGCATGGCAATTTCATCCAGAAGTTGTCGAAGAGAAACTCCAGCTCGAGAGCGATGAGGATCGGCGCAAAGAATTCGACCAGATGCTGGAGCTGCTGCTGAGCGACCATGAGATCGAAGCTCGTACTTGGCCAAGTCTTTTTGCAATTGCTCCATCACTGGACGCAGTCGATGTTCTTGGAGATTTAACCACTGGCGAGTGAGTAGACTCGCTTGCCTCAGTGTCGTAGGACGTCCAAGTACAGTGAGACGCGCACCTTCGTGCAGATCCCAGGCAGAAAGCGGCACCCCAGTCACTGCATGTGCGATGTGGGAAATGGTGAAAACATTAGGCGAATTCTCCATCACTACTTGAAAATGCTGTGTCGGAATGGAGAAGTAAAGACGCAAGCGACACTGTCGAGTCTCTCCTAGCAACGACGTTTCCTTCCACCAACAGTGAAAGCACAGAATTTCTAGTTCAGTGATACTACAGAAAAGAAAACATTAGTTAGAACTAATCACAGTATAGCAATAGTACTCATGTTGACGTACTTCTTCATTGAAGTTTGTTTATGTAGCGTGGCAGCGTGTTTGAATTCATGAGGGTCAGCAGCACGTGTCATGGGATCAGCATCATCAATCCCAGTCGACTCGTTGTCTCCTCTTAACGGCACTAAAGGATGCATCTCTTGTCGGATTTTGGTCGCGAAGTTATAATAGTACATTCTTGTTAACTCTGAAGACAAAATCTCCTCAAATGCCATCCACGCAGACTCGTCATGAATTTCTTTTTTTTAACTCTGAAGACAAAATCTCCTCAAATGCCATCCACGCAGACTCGTCATGAATTTCTTTTTCTCTTAAGTAACTTGACGCTTTCTGCTGATGCTGATGACGAAGAATTGTAATTTGATCGTGATAATAGCAGTCGCCGCAGTCTTCATGTTGTCGTTTCGGGGGAGTTGGAATTGTAGCGACCTGCTTCATTAACGGCAACAAGTACGGTTCGCGACACAAATCCACATCAAAGCGCTGCGCTTGAACGTACAAGTCATCAGGCGTTAGACAAGTCAAAGTCTCCATCACGAAATATATCAAGAGCAACTTGAATTCTTGTGAACTATTCACAAAGTCTTCAAGGCTAAAAATATGCAAAGAGTAGTTTATGGTACAATAGTAGTAAGTTACTACATCGTACATGTAGTAGTAACACCATCTACGCTGATTTTACACCTTTTTGATGTCGAGGGCGGGTGGAACTTGCCACTTTCGCGGCAATCTTGGCCTTATACCGAGGATTCCACACTTCCTGCCAGTTAGCCACGAGAGACCCCAGAGTATACGTTTTTGTTCGGGCATACGGTTTTGTTGCCGTGTCATTCGACGATAAATCTTGTGTTGTCGTGTGTAAACGCCGAAGTTCTCTAAATTTGAAGAACTCGTTCGTTGTGAGGTTCTTGGACACCAGATACACGTGAAACATGGAAAAGCACAGGAGGGCAAAGCCCATGCCAGCACAAAGCACGAAGAGTACTGTCACGACAGCTTCTGTGTGAACTAAATAGCGTATCACAACCATTGGCTCTCCTTGTACAATCGTGTGGGTATTCTCGTTCAAGAACTGCTCGCCGAGCAGATGCCGGTACTCTCCTGCAAGGATTTCAAATAGCACATACGAGCCGTAAGCGCTGAACAACAGGTTCATCTAGGAAAAGTAAACTCGAAGCCATTAGTTGTCAATTTTTGCCAAAGGGTAAACACCAGGCCAAGTCGTACCAGCAGGAAGCGTAAGAAGACGCCGTGATTGCGCTCCCCAATGCACGTATTCAACCAGCCACAATCTGGCCATGATCAGCACGAAAAGTTAACCTCTTTTTCGGTCAGAATACAGGAGTAAATGGTGTGACGTACGATGATCGAAGCGCGGGACGCACTTGTTACAAATAGAGCAGTGCTTAGAACGCGCAAGTCTGGAGTGAGAAGCACCGCGTTAGCTACACAAGAACTGATGTCAGCGTTAATCAGACGACTGACTTGGTTGTCTTGCATGTCAGACACTCTCGCTTGTGGTAGAGCACATTGTCGAATTCGTAGTTATCAAAGTACACGAGCGTCTCTGACATGGACACAATACCTGTTAACAACCGCTTATTACCCACAAAGATCGTCAAGTTAATACATGTACGTACGAGGGAGGCACATTGTCGAATTCGTAGTTATCAAAGTACACGAGCGTCTCTGACATGGACACAATACCTGTCAACAACCGCTTATTACCCACAAAGATCGTCAAGTTAATACATGTACGTACGAGGGAACAAGACCCCGGACGACGACATGGACGCTACGATAAAGCTGTGTAACGCGCCCAGCACCGCAACGAGGCTCAAGTATCTAGCATCGCAAGTTGAAGGGCGTCAGTCTTAACTGTTTAAGCAGGTGTGAAGAACGTCACGTACATGTGAATCTTGCCGAGAGTGTCATTAGGCAGATGCGGCAGTCCCGAGAAAAGGAATGCACTGTAGCCGCCGACGACGAGCAGCAGATAGAAGATCTGGATGAAGTTACGGGTGTCAGGTGTACTACAGTGTAGCCATTCACAAGGAAGATACTTTTTGTCGTCGTGTCGCGATTCGACCTAAGATGATGCGTGTCCGCTTCCGATATAAATTCTATCATAGAATACACACCTGCTGCAGTGGATTGGGCTGGTATAGGACGTAGTTTAGCAGCCCCATGAAGAAGAACATGTAGTGGTTTGCTCCGTCACCAGCACTTGACTGTTGGCGACTTGTCTGGGCTCACGAGCCGGCCCCAATTTGAATCGAAACGCTGGCTTTCGTCGCGGCGGATTCGCGTCACGTTTTTGTGCGGCATAATTTGTGGACTCTCCGCTCTCTGGCGCCATCAAAACCTGTATTTATGTATATTATCCTTCCATGTGTTACAAAGATGACCCCTCGCTGGAGGCATTCGCTGTCCAGAGAGACCTCTCGCTTGAAATACTATCCACTTGGCGGCACAGAACTCGAGGCAAACTCATTTCCGCAGTTGCAAGAAGCTACCGACACCCGCCCGCAGCAGTCATGAGCACGCGCGTATTTGTGCGGCTCTATGATGGCGCCACGCAGCACGAGACTGAAGACGAAGTAATGGAGCTTCCGCCGGCTCCACTTAAATGGAAGGACGTCATCACGGCCATGGTGACAGCCGTGGGCAAGCAGAACGAGTACGAGGACGGCGTGACGACGCCCAAAGCGCGACTTTTCCTACTGCCCACTGAGGCTGGAGGCATTACCGGCGAGGTACGTCTTGCTTCGCTCGTTTGCCTCTTTTTTACGAAGATCTAACGCTTTCTCTTGCACTTGGAACAGCTCAACGCCCGCGCGCTGCGCTTCGGTGTCCGCGAGAATGACCGATTTGTAATTTGTCTGCAAGGTGAGGACTACCAGCCACCCAGTGAGCGACTGGCATCTCCCTCCGTTTTGGTAGCTTCTACCACAATTGCTGTCGCTGCTACTGGCGAGTCTGCGGCGAGGCCAATGACATTGTCCCCACCAAGTGCTAACAGCGCCATGGAGCAGCCCACCATGTCCCCCTTCGCCAATGTCCAGACTGTAACACAATCCAGCCTTCCACCTTCTGGGGGACCCCCGCGAGGAGGTATTGGAGCTGGAGCCCCATCGGGGGGTTTAATGTCCAGCGGCAAGAAGGGAAACAAACGCTACCGAAGTATCTCGGGCAAAATGGCGGCAATTAAGTCGCTGAGTGATAAGGGCTTAATTTCTAATGACGATCGCGGCCATCTGAAGGATCTTCTGCTGAATAGCGACTCGCCACAGCTCCAAGAAGCTTTGGATAAGTACAACAACACTGGCGACTTCCAAGCTGTGAAGGACCTACTATTGAAAGAGGTTCAGAATCCTTCATCGAAGCGCAATACTGGTGACTGGCTGTCCGAGAGCTTTGTGAACGATATCACACTTAACTTCAACACGACTCCCCCAGCAGCCAAGCCGGAACAAATGCCAATGCAGAACCTTAACTCTATGAACCGGTTCAATGCGACTTCTACATCCATGACCCCGTCAAGCAACACGTACGGGTACCAATCGGCCACCCATTCGACACCCATGAATATGTCAGGCGGCTACCCGCAAAACTCTCCGATGGCTATGAACCAGTACTCCGGCCCCACCAACCTTGTCACCCCTACGGGTGGCAACATGTCCAACGGAAACGGATATCCAACACAGATTCCCGTGTCCGCAAGCTACCAAACCACCATATTGATGCAGCAACAGTACCATCAGCCCCAAGCATCTCCGACCAACATGTACGGTGGCGCACCGCAAATCAATTTACCACTACGAGACCGGGCGACTTACCTGAAGCGTGGATACGAGTCATCACCCGTTCACAACGTGATGGGCATGAATCCACCTGTTGTGTCTCCTGCAGACTCGGCACAGTTGAGTATGAACGCATACGGAATGCAGCAAGGGTACGTTATGAACCAAGGGTCGTACCCGGCCAACGTCATTTACGCTGGAGATCAGACGCAGTACGTCATGAACCCGTACATGTCAAGTCCCAATGGGGGTTACAACCCCTACCAGCAGCAACAGCAGCCGCAATATGCCATGAACCGGTACGGCTATGGCAGCATGCAGCCTGATATGGGCTACAACTTCTATGCGGCAGGCTATGGCTTCGGTAAGGCTCAGCTTCGTGCAGGACCAGGAGGAAAGTGGACAACTGCGCCACCCATGCCGTCGTACCCTCCACCCTGCTCAAAAGAGGAGAAGAAGGAGAAAATTGCCAAGTGGCTCAAGAAACGTGAAACCCGTAACTGGTCTAACAAGCCGTCTTACCCTGTACGACACAGCATTGCAAAGAATCGCAAGCGTGGAGAAGACGGTCGGTTTATCACGAAGAAGAGACTTGCCGAAATGGCAGCTGAGGAGGCGGCAGCGGCAGCAACTGGGATGAGTGATGAGCCGCAACAGGCTTCTCCGCCATCGTCCACGGCTGGAGAAGCTCCAGTTTCGTTAGTGTCCCAAACTTCCATGCCTCAGGCCACCCCTGTGCCGTAACGTTTTGCTGCGATAGAATAGTTGTGTATCGAAAAATAGTTTATCGTAAGACCGAGCTTGAAGCATACTGTAAGCTTCTCGTAATGCAAACATGAATTATCAACCATGATTCTATGTATATTCCCAGTACAGTAGGTGAAATTAGAGAAATCAATTAAACAGGACAAATCTATTGAAACAATTATTACGTAAGGATCGATTCTCAACTTCCCTCACAACGGGAGTACGGCTGGGCTCACTCCAGTTGGGACAATGGGGTCCGTAGTTGTCTTCTCAGCAGTAAAATCACTGACTTCAATAAGCTTCTGGAGCGCGTGATATTCGTTTTTGGAGCTGCACAACATTTGACCGTCTTCCCAGCTGTAGCGATTCCAGTTAAGGATAGAGACCGCCCACTGGTTTGTGACTTCACGCGTTGAACCAGCAAACGTGATCGACACCAATTTCGGTGTTGACTGTGGATCACCACGGCGACGAACAGGTGGACCTCTTGGTTGTGCGTCGACGCGGAATTGGTTAGGGACCTCTCCAAACTCGGAAGCTGAAGGAAGCAGGAAGACATCAACTTTGGACCCAGACAGAGGAATGGCTCCTAATAAGTCTCCGCCCATGCGCGAGAAGTACTGCAACATACCCTCGTCAAGAATGCAGTAGACAGTACTAGTTTCGTCACCGTCGATCTTTAGCAGGTAGCCTTCCACATTACCACCGAAGCTCATTGTTCTGTTCTGTTGAAGCTGAAGTTGGTGAAATTTGACCCGGTACGAGATTGGAAACTGTTGCCTCAATCGCTGAATACAAGAGTGGCTAATCTTTTGCCACTGGAGCCTTTGGCAGAGTCGGGCAGGAGCGGCAAGCCCTAAAATACCAGGTGAGATAGAGAGGAAAAGATGAATATGGATGAGGACAAGTGCCATGTGGTTCGAGGACGACAGCAGGGCTGGGCTGGGAAAGCCGAAATAGGAACAGCAATTGAAGTTAACCAAGGAACGGCTCAGCCGGGCTAAAGGTGTGTGGCGGTAATGTAAAAGCAGCATATTGACTCGCTTGTCGCCTCCAGCTTTGAGGACAAGTAAAATAACTTTTAAGCATGAATTTTGCGTTTTGTTAATGTCTTCGCCGTTACTGCTGTAGCGTCTTTTCACCACACTTCCACTCAAAGCACAGCAGAGCAAACGAAGATGCCGCTTTCGAGGGCGATCCGACAGCGCGACTCGGACATGTCTGGCGATGGACCTCCACCAACCGAAGTGATGAATGCCATGAGTTCTTACGCCGAAGGACATCAGGTGCAGGAAATGCTGCATATTTTACTGACCAGGTTGTTGGAGACCCAGCCGCTGGACCCCTTTGAGTTCCTCATTCAGACGCTTCAAAAGGACGAGCAGCTGGAAATGTTGGAGAAGAAGACAGCTTTGCGTCGATTCGACTTGCGGAGTGAAAAAAGCAAGAAGCAGCTGGTAGTGCAAGTTTACAAGCGGCTCGTAGCGCTACAGCGCACTCAGCACGAGGACAAGCTCGAGGCTCAGGGTTCGTATCTTGCTCGTAAATTTCTGACTTCCCAACTGCGACTCGATGAGACGCGAAACTACATGCAGAAGCTGTTTCCCAGTCACTACCGTGATCTCATAGCGTGGTTCATGACACACGAGAATGAGTTTCCGAGTGCCATTCCCATCGAGCAGTTTGCCTGCGACTCGATGAGACGCGAAACTACATGCAGAAGCTGTTTCCCAGTCACTACCGTGATCTCATCGCATGGTTCATGACACACGAGAATGAGTTTCCGAGTGCCATTCCCATCGAGCAGTTTGCTAGCACATGCATGCAAGTTCTGCGTACACAGGCGTCAGCGTAGGAAAAAGATAATGGCTACATTTGAAAGGTGGACCATTTTATTTTATTTTTGTGTTTTCAATTCGGATTCAAAAGTCACGATGGACCTGCAAAGAGCTCCACTGCCGCACGCTGCGCGTGTGCGTCGTATACGGGCAGCTGACCAAGGGCCTTTGGACTGGCTGGTTCCCTTTATCCCTCCTGTACTACGCGTTAACCGCGAGACCCGCGCCGAGATTTGGCGCAAGCTGGAGGAGTTGGTTTCGAAGGAGACGCTAGAGAACGTGGCGATCGCTTTGAGGCCGCACTGGCGCTCGCTCGCCTCTTATGCTTTGGTGATTTTCATTTGGGTCGGAGGGCTTGTGTACGTCCATCATAATGAGGTGGAGTTTGCAGTTGCATACGTCATTCTATCGGGTTTCAGTGTTCTGGGCTATCACCTACTGGTCGGTGGCGACGAGCGTTCGAACGGCATAAGTGCATATTCGGTCTTTAATCGCGGCGCCCAGAGAATGCTGGGCTCGTTGTCAGCAGAGCAGTTTGAGGTACGAGGTAGAATTGTTGTTAGCGTTGTAGCTAGAAATGACTCGTTTTGTCTGTAATGTGTTGTTTTTAGAACGAAATTCGCCATCGTCAGCCAGGACACGAGGATATTCCTGAGCCACGACGTGCAAACGAGGTTGACGCGCAAAACGAAATCTACGATGAAGACGACCCGTGCGTATTGTTTAAGGTTTCCATGTGGGGGGAAACTAACCAGGCTTGTTTGATCTATGTAGAGATCTGCTAGATGCTCTCAGGCTCTCGCTCCAAGAGAAGAAGCGTGAAGCGCGCCGTACTCGTCGCACATGTCGTAGAAAATGACAGCTTCTATTGATTGACAGACCGTTCCCGACAACAAATTTATGTTTCAAAAGCCAACTGGACACCGGCTAATACGCTTCTTGGGGTTTCCATTCTCGTCCAGCTCGACCATCTCTGCCAACTTCTCAGCTGAGATAGGTGGGTGTCCAGGCGGGAGAACAACCTCTCCGGGGGCTGCATTAGCCTTCCGGTTTGAGTAGCGTAACATTGCGTTAAGTACTCCCACTACAGCCACGTACATCAGAGTCAAATGTTAGTGAGCCCTGTGGCCTTAAGTCCATTCACTCCTCTATCTGTCGACTCTAATGGTACACGGCCAAAGCAGCCTAAGGCCCTCTTCCTACGTACCAGTGAACAAGATAGAACCCGTGACCATAGAGGGTGAGAACAATCGCAACTCGGTCACCGATGAAACTTTGTCATCCAGCGCCACCATCGCCATCGACACGATCCCCGATAAGGCCACCGTGCAAACTCCAGATGCTACCATTAACTGCAGTATTCAAGGTTAATTTACATTCACTTCTTACAGCGATAACAGCAAAGTAATGTGACGCTAGTGCGTACCAGCGACGCATCACTAGCCACGATGGATGCTATGGACGGACTCGTTGAGGGCTTCACGGGTGATTTAGCTGCAACACTTCCTTCCGTCGATGACTTCGCCACCGCGCGCTGCTTTGTTGACGCTGTACTATTGGATCCCACATCTACGCCCATGACTGCTGTGCTTTCTCTGACTCTGCTTTAAGATTGTGATGTGCCAACTTCTACAACGTGATCATCTGAACGGAAATAATATGTGGTGCACACCGTATGCGATTTAAGAGGAAAACGTGGTCCACCCCTACAGCTTCAACTGCTTCAACAAAGCAACGATGTCTCGTGCTACCTCTTCGTCCTCTTTCGTTTTTACCGGCACGGCCTTGGCCTTCATGGCCCACTTGGCTGCTTCCTGATTGCGCTTCATCTTCATATAAGTCTAAGAGAACGAGGCAAACTGATAGTTAGAGGAGTTATCAATATGGTAAGTCTCGCTGCCATACCTGGGCAAGAAGAAACACATTCTTCTTCCAGAATCCTGGGCTGACGTTCTCTGAAAAAAACACCACAAGGTTTCGTGAGACGTTTAATTTTCGTATCTGTCCATAAATCACAATTTACCTGCTGACTGGAAGTGCTGTACTGCTTCCTCATACGTAGCAGTAGGTGGCATGCCAAAGAGTGCAGCAGCAGCGCGCTTCTCAATCCACGTCATGTCGGCAAAGGCCAAGCACCATTGCCCCAGGATATTGTGAGACGTGGCATCAGTTGGGTCTAGCTCGATTGCTCGCTCAATGTGATCCTGCGAAGGAGAATGATTTAGTATTCGCAAATCTAATGTTTTAGTAAGATGAAAAAAACGACCACGTCTTACCCGAATGACGTAGGCGCCTGCGATCTTCTCCTTTAAATCAGTATAGTTCCCCACCGTACTGAAGCAGGCACATCAATTAATATTCAGTCATAAGTAGACCCAACTTGCACAGAACTTACCTCGTCATGATAGCCATCCACTTATTCGACGCAGCCGAGTCAGGATTCAAGGTATATGCTTTCTCTGCATCAGCTAAACCCTCGAAGGCTAGAGCTTTCTTCTCGTCCGGGCGGCTCTTCTCTTCCACAAGATAGTTGCAAGCACGAGCCAAGCGCCATAGCTAAAGCACCAGAATTCGCACCATTAGATCCGTCATTTACAGCTATTTCACAATTTACACGCACAATTTCGACGCTTGGTGGATGCTTCGGCAGCTCTTCGTTTAGATAATCTCGTGTGCGTGCATGCTGGTCGTGCTCAAAAAGTTCGTCTGCATTCTTGATAACTGCCTCGAGATCTCCAGGAACACTGCGCTTCTCTTCGTCATCATTTCCCGTAATACGAATGTCTGGCGAAGCGGATTGACCACTTGCTTGTGATGTCGCCAGTCCTTCCCGGTCTGATTGATCAAATTATTGTTAGCCTTTCAGGCGGTTGTAAAATATCATGGCCCAGACTCACCTTCGTGTTGCCGAATGAGCTCGAAGTCGCTCGCATCGTGAGGAAAAACTGCTTTGTCTTCGAGAACGGGAACCTCCGAATCCGTGGTCGATCGAGTGAAGATTTCTACGCTTGCGGCTATAGCACCAGCAACCAGAGTAAAATACTTTAGCACTTCATCCATCCTAATGAGCTACTCATTTGAATAGCCCCACCTGTGAAGATACCAACAGCAATCCACATCAGTGGCTGGAACATGGGAAGCTCAACAGAGTAAATATCATCGTCCTCGCTGTTCCACGTAATGACGAAAGAAACGACGGCCACCAGCAGCATCAGCAAGAGACTGAAAATGGCCAGCATCTACAGCAGCACCACAAGGCAGTCAGCACTGCATTATCCACCAATATCCAACAGTATAACGATAGTTACCATGCTTCTCCCTCTGCTCACAGCCACTAACTGTTGTTCAGCGTTTGTCTCCTCCTCCGCTTCGTTCTCCGACAGCCACTCGTAGTCCACATCGTCCGTTTCTTGCGTCTCAGTCCCTGCAGGCGCATTTCTCTCCCTGTGGTCGCGCACTCCTCGCGTTGCATACCTGTACACGACCACTGCTGCTGTCGCTGTCCCCGCCACGGCTGCCAGGGACCACAGCCACCCGCGATAGTTGTTGGGCGTCATTTTGCGGCGATGCACTTCAAGTGGCAAATTCGACCAAACGTTTAAAAATTATATCACGCTTTAAACTATAATACCTGTAATATGCTTTAATTAAGAATAAAACACATTGTTTTAAGGAACATTTAAACAAAATCAGCCCTAAAACACATTAACGGGGGTGCCCAATCAGAGGCATTTTCGGCTCCAGCCGTTCTGCCCGCCCTACTCAGTGACCAAGAATGGGCACCTCGCGCGGCTCGGAGCGCAGCGGTGACAAGCCCAAGAAGCGCAAGAACCGCGGTGTCAAGTTCAACGAGGAGCACGTGACCAAGTTCGGCCTTTCCGTGTGCAGTAGGAACGCCAAGTCGAGTGTAGTGGAGTCCGTGATGTGCAAATTCTGCGTGGCATTCGGGAAGGAGTCGGCGACTGATGCAACTCGGAAACGGCGAGCCACAGCGAACATTAAGTACTTTCGTCAGCCTTTCCGTGCCGACCACTACTTGTCGCATCTAGAGATTAATCACAAGCAGAAATGGGCCGAGTACGAGCAATCATCCACCCCTGAGAAGCAACAGTTCTTCGAGGCGCACATTGAGGAGGCCACGATCGCCTCGTTGGCGCTAGCGCAGCAGCAGATCAGTAACGCTCAAATGAACACTTTCAAATATAAGGGAGAGGGGTTCGCCTTGGCAGCGCCAGTCGTGCAGCGTGTGGGTCCCGTGCGTCTTCCAGCCTCAGAGATTGAGAAGCGCGTGGTAGAAGAGCTCGTTGGCGATATGTTTTTCAATGCAAGCGACGAGGATGGCCTCTCAAAAGAACAGGCTCTGGACGTTTTCCGCCGTAAGGAAGGTCACAACTACGTCATTATCTTGAGAAGCGCGTGGTAGAAGAGCTCGTTGGCGATATGTTTTTCAATGCAAGCGACGAGGATGGTCTCTCGAAAGAACAGGCTCTGGACGTTTTCCGCCGTAAGGAAGGTGACAACTACGTCATTATTATCAAGAACCAGCGATTGTACGACTTGGCTATCAAATTCGTGGCCTGTGGCGCGTCTTTTCGTCTAGCCTCACGCATGGTGCAATGCACGAAAGAAGAGACAAAAATGTCTTACTATGGAGGTTGCTCCGAACACAGAGTGGCGAGTTACGTTCGTGCGGTCATCGCCAGTAATTTGCAGAGGATCGCACTTATGATGCGCTCGTCGTGGTCATACGCGATAGCTACGGATGCAGCTGTCCATCAGGGCTCGGCATATCTTGATATCCGCGTACGCTTGTGGCAAAGTGGTTCATTGAAAGACTTTCATCTGCTGACTCTGCCCACGTTTGATCAGCACCCGGCGCCATTAATTATGGAGCGTCTTAAGAAGTTTTTTGATATAATGGATGCGCAATGGCGCAGTAAACTGATTGGCGCTACCGCAAACGGAGGCCTCAATACGGGGCGCAATAGTGGACTGACAGGCTGCCAACAGGGACTTTCAGCACGGCTCACTACTCTTGTGAACAAGCGGGCTTTCTATCTTATTTGGCGTGGTGTGCATCAGCTGGAGTTGGTAGTGAAAAACTGTGTTACCTCGTTTTGTCAAAAAGCGTTTTATGATGAGCTCGTGTCAGTTCTGGCTACGCTGCGTCAGGACCAACAAGGTTCCAGTCATGAGGGGTCACTATCTCCTTTTATCGCTGAGGTTATCCCTGACGTGACGGCTGCCTTTTCCACTTCACGTGGTTTTGCTGAAAATCTCATGCTGGCACTAAAATGGCTGATGGAGCACCGTTTAGCAATTATACAGCGACTTCAGACTGCGCTTCCAACATCTGTGCCGTCCGCTTCTTGGTGGGTTTGCGTAGCAGTAGCTCATCGTGTCATGGCCGAGATTTCGTATTTTATGAAAAAGTTGAGGAGCATGGAAACCGGGTCAAACCTCGTGAGTGAGCAGGTGCAGGAGTTGTGCAAGTTGGCGCTAATTATGGCCGATATTGTAGGTGCTCGGCGAGATCTTTGGGAAGCACGTGATCCGGATAACGCTTGTGCCGCAGGATCGTTTCAACTGACATACCAGAACGCTCAGCAATTTATCCAGAATGAAGGTGGGCCGTTGGCTATTGAGATGTTTGACACTCTTCGTGGGGTTGAGCGACTGCATATCGCTAAATCTGTAGCAAGCTTTGCGGTGGGTCTGATTGCTGGTGTAGCCACGATAGCTCAAGAGGGGCGACACTATTGTGCTGAAGATGTCGGTGTGCTAGTGAACCCGCCCGTTGTACTGCCCATTGAATTGTGTGAAATGGGGCAAGAAGCTTTTTTTCAGGTTCTCGACGAGCAGGAACCACGTTTGCGTGATACTTTTTCGGAGGATGAGATTAAATCAATTCGGAGTGATTATGAGGAGTTCGTGCTGGCCGTGGGTCGCGAGCCCATCCTCGGTGCGGTCTTGAAGAAGCATGATCGCGACACGGACGTGTCTTTTGCATGGTCCTGCGTTAGTGGTCGCTTCCACATGCTGCAAGCGTTTGTCGGCGGATTGGCATCCGTAGTACCTGATGGGTCTGCTAGCACTTTGGCGACCGATTTAGCTGGTCTTAACTGGGAGAAGCCCGACTACCGGCAGACAATGATTGACTTCTCGCTCGAAGGAATTTTACATGCCAAACAGAAGATGAAGATTGAGCTGGTTGATGTGCATAGTCTCCATTCCGTCGTCTCGGCCACTGCGGACGTGAATTTGATTGCCAATACGTCGGTAAAACCGGATGTTGATCTCTCTCCTTCGCACTCTTTGGCAGCAGCTTCGTTGAGCTCCAGTTTAGTCAGTATCTCCATTCCTACTGCGACCATAGCGATGCCTCTCAGTATGCAGGACACTGTCTTGATGGCAGTTTCCAATAGTAGCAACGGCGCTAACACCAGCGCCACTACCGATCATGGCTTCATGTTAGTGTAGTTATAATTTGTCACATAGAGATAAGGAAGGCGCCAGCAGGGGTGACAACCATTTTGCACTTGTGTGCTCGAGTTTTGAGAGGAGAAAAATCTTTATAAGATCATCTTTCCTGATCGTGATTGGGGCTTCCGGTATTAATAAGTGGTTTCCCAAGATAGTGTAGTTATAATTTGTCACATAGAGATAAGGAAGGCGCCAGCAGGGGTGACAACCATTTTGAACTTGTGCGCTCGAGTTTTGAGAGGGAAAAATCTTTATAAGATCATCTTTCCTGATCGTGATTGGGGCTACCGGTATTAATAAGTGGTTTCCCAAGCGATGTGAATAATTCGTGTCATCTGCGTGCGTATACTGTATAACTTAACTTCGCCATTTTCGCAATTGCAATGAGACTCTCGTGGCTACTTCTGCTGTCCTCGCCACTGCTGATTCTTTTCCCCGCGTTCGGCAAGGAAGTCTTCACCGGCAAGGCCACTACATACGGACTTGGGACGCCGCTTGGTGGGAGTTGCAGTGCACGAATGGCGCCGTATGGACTGAACTCTTCGCTCTTTGTCGCAATGAACTTTGATCAGTACTACGAGTCGTCAAGCTGTAGCCGCTGCTTGTCCATCGCTGGCGAGAGCGGTACCGTAACGGCTTACGTGGCTGACTTGTGCCATGAGTGTGGTTATGGAAACCTGGACCTGAACACGGCGTTATGGTACACAGTCGTGGGTGGGGATCCGCGCATTTCCGAGATCTCGTGGCACTTTACGCCTTGCCCTGACGAGCAAGAGAAATTCTGCTGGAAGGAGGGCAGCAATCCGCAGTGGTTTGCACTTCAAGTGCCAAACTCGCGCGATGGCGTTAAATCCATGGAAATTAACGGCGTAGAAGGCGAAGTAATCGGAGTGACGTCATTCTTCCAGGTTTCTCCGTCCGAAGCCATTGACTTGGAGAATGTGGAGGTCAAGATTACGTCAAATGAAGGCATTTCTTCAAAAGCGACACTAAAGTCCTCGGACTACAATGATTGCCCCATGACAGACGACTCCACGAGCTCCAAAGCAGGCAAAGGCACTACGACGACTGTAATCACGGACACGACCGGAGCCACCACACATTACACTGCATGGCAAGCTTACAGACGACGAAGAGCGAAATTCTACTAACTCTCTTGTCCTACTTTGGTTTAACTCATCGATTTCTATACAAATACTTCAACAAATACTTCAACACAGCTTTGTTTCATGCGAAAAACTACCATTTACTTTTTCACTAGCTAGCCCTGGTTCTGCGTGTTCATGCCGCCCGTGAACGCAAACGGCACTTTGGCTAGGTTTTGCATGTTCTTCTTCCAGTTTTCAGTCATATCGTTCATCTTGCCTTCCATCTCGGCGATCTTACCCGCAGGCTTCCGTTGCATACCCAGCGTTTCCAGATACCCCGCCTGTTCGTTCTTCTTGAGTCCTTTCATGCTCATGACGCTCTGGAAGTCCTCTGCCGTGCCTTCCGGTAGCATAATCTTGAAACTCTCGACCAGCATCTCGTTTGGAGTACCGATGAGCTTAAGTACGCTCTCCACCTTTCCCATTTCGTTCGAAACGAACTTTGTGTAGCGCGAAGGGATTGTCGCTGTGCTTATAGCTGAAGACGGGAACGTGTCATTGCTGAGGACAGGCAATTGGAGAAAGAGCGTCTTGAGCGCGTACACATCCAGCAATAGCTGCTGCGTCGCTACTTGGTTCACCTTTCGGCATTTCATTACAGCCTGCAATATTTTGGGCACGAAAGAGGCTGCAAACTTATCGCAGAAGTTCGTAAAGTACAGTCCCGATAGCATTTGGCGCAAAATCGGCACGAACATCCTCAGCTTCTCACCCATCTGCGTCACGTACAAACTCTCGTCGCCCACAGCTTCCCACGCCTGCCAGTTCACCTTGTGGAGTGCAGTCAGTTCGTCGTCCAGTGACGTTTCCAACCCAGCGACTATGCATTTCATAGCTGCAGAGCCGACGTCGTGGAACGTATCGATCTCCTGTGAAAGCTCAATCGCCTCACTGAATGCCTTGTCGATCTTAAAACGAATCACTTCCTCTAGAGATGGCAGTGTCTCTGCACAATACTCTGCCGTGTTAATTACGAAACATAGCTCCTCCTCCTGTTTGTCGCCAAGCTTCACCTTGTTACTTGAGCCACTAGAGGAGGAGTCAAGACCGCCAGTTGCTCCAGCCGAAACAGCAGGCAGCTTTCCAAGCAGTCGCAGTGAGTAAAGTTGAAAGCAATGCTTGAATTCGTTCTGGAGGTCGAAGAACGTTTGTCCGTTCGTCAAAGCCGTGCAACGCTTGATTGAATTACGGATATACGCAAACATGTTCACTGAGCTCGAAAATACTGGAAGCTGTCCGTTTCGATCCACCAACTCGGCACTCATGACTTCATTTATCATCTGTTCCATGTTCTTGCGCTCCAGTGCCACGTACGCTGTCATAAATGGATCGAACGAGCGAGAAATCAAACCTCGAATCGTTGGCAAACTCTGGTTGTTATCACCTGCGAGCTCACCGTTTCTCTGCATCTCTTCCTCCAGTGCCTTACGTTCAGCCTCACGCTTTTTGCGGCGGTGTTTTCTCTTAATACCTTCTGCAGAATGAGGATCAATAACCTCTCCGTTCTCATCCAACTCCATCTCCTCCTGCTCTTCCCCTTCTTCAGCCTCACGCTTTTTGCGGCGGTGTTTTCTCTTAATACCTTCTGCAGAATGAGGATCAATAATCTCTCCGTTCTCATCCAACTCCATCTCCTCCTGCTCTTCCCCTTCAGCTACACCTTCGAACCGCTGAGCAGCGTCGCGCTCAAACATGAGGGTTCTCTGTAGAGATTTTAACAATAGAGTAACATCCATCTCATCGGGGGTATGCGCGCCAATCTGCGCAAGTAAATGCGTTCGCGTGCACTCGCAAAATTGAATGCACACGCGACGAGCCATTCGCCAGTGCTTCGGGAACACCGCGTTTAAGCGATCGTCAATGCCATTCAGTAAGTTGTAAAACCACGTGTATCTCGTCTCAGCTTGGTGTAAACCAGCACACTCACCCCCCTCTCCATAAAGCCTTTCGTACGAAATCAACTGTTCGTCACAAAACAAATGAATCAGTTTCTCTCGTGTGGTTTTGCCCAAAGCATCCACGACTGCACAGGCAGCTGACAGGTTTGCAAAGACCGCTTTCCGCTCCTCTTCTGACGGAAAATTGTTTTCCAGCGATTCCATCGGACCAATTGACCGGAAATCAGCAAAGATCTGTCCTCCAAGTTCTTCCTGCAGCGTGCGGACGGTTTTGTGTAACTCGACGATCTTGCTGACGTTAGTGTAGCCATCGAAGTGTGTAAACAATTGGTTTACTGCTTCAAGTAGCGAGGCAGCTTCACGGTAGTTGCGCTGCGAAGACATGAACTCAAGCTGGTCCACCGCATTAACCAGCATGTGCAGTCGTTTCAGAGCTGTGAGCGTGGTTTGCAAATGGCGCTTTGCATAGTCAAGCTGCTTAATATCGCGACAAATTTCCTGTACCATCACCTCTGACTGCTCTGCCTTTCCTCGAATATCGTGGATCTTGTGGAAAAGCTGTTGGGTGGCCATTTTAGCTTCCTTTAGATCTACAAGCGCCTGGTGGGCCGCAAGACTCTGATCCTGCGATGCCTGCGACAGGGAATCGTCCAGCTCCTTCATGCGAACGCGGAGACGGCTTACAAAGTTCCCAATGTCTCCGAGGCTTTGCTCATCTGGGAAGTTTCGGTTAATAAACTCTCGCGCATCAAATTCCGGTCGATCCAGCACGTCCTCCGACGGCAAAACCTGTTCGTAGCAGGAACCGTCGGTTAAACTGTGGTAGGTGCAATCAAAACACTCTGGGGTCTGTTACCTTGGCAAGTGTGTCCTCTACTTTCTGCGGCAGCTTAAGCGCGTTGCCCTCTCTGTCTCGCTCCATCTTTGCCGCGGATCAAAAGTGGTAGCTTACCTCATACCACTCCGTTCCGGAACAATCGCACGGTACGATACCGGTA
Organism: Phytophthora brassicae; assembly: GCA_024679045.1. Lineage (NCBI taxonomy): Eukaryota > Oomycota > Peronosporomycetes > Peronosporales > Peronosporaceae > Phytophthora > Phytophthora brassicae. Next base: position 8,080 of record JAIKVB010000392.1, on the reverse strand, counting down.
TAACATTTGGCTCGACGTCTACTGAGCAGAAAAATGACTTGGTTGTTTTAAAGTTAGATCTGCCGGTAGCGAATTGCACTAACAAACAAGATGAGCCATTTTTTATTAAAAACGAGTCAGTTTTCTGGGTACTATGATCAGTTTCAGTAACCAGCCAAAACCGGTACCGTGCAATTGATCCGGAACGGAGTAGTATCACTCAGTAAGTACGTAAAATATGATAATTTACAAGTCTGCAGCAACTGTCAAGTACATGTAGTGTGTAGGTAGAAAAAATGAGTTTCTCGATTTTCCGCAGAGGTGGGGCTATGTGATTTACACTGAGTAGGGAAGGTACAACCTGATAATCCCTTGCTCTTTTCTCAGATCCGCCTCTACCCCCATACTCTTGGTCTGAGGTACCTTCTGACAGCTCAAATGACTTGAGTATTGTATGCTGAGATCAACCTGAGAACGAGGGAGGTCAAGCGAAACTGAAGGATCCAGAAAATGACTATCCGCATGTACTTAATTGTATTAGCTAGGAATAGCTGACCTTCCAGATAGAAATTCATCCTATCAAGGGGTTTCTTTGAAGTCTCATTTCCCATTTGGAACAGCAGCACACAAGCACTTCCAAGACAAGAACACCCCACAATTCCAAGATGCAGATTTTCGTGAAGACATTGACAGGCAAGACGATCACGCTGGACGTGGAGCCGTCGGACTCGATCGACAACGTCAAGCAGAAAATCCAGGACAAGGAAGGCATCCCTCCTGACCAGCAGCGATTGATCTTCGCCGGTAAGCAGTTGGAAGACGGTCGCACGCTGAGCGACTACAACATTCAGAAGGAGTCAACGCTGCACCTGGTGCTGCGTCTGCGTGTCGCACGCTGAGCGACTACAACATTCAGAAGGAGTCAACGCTGCACCTGGTGCTGCGTCTGCGTGGTGGCATGCAGATTTTCGTGAAGACGCTGACTGGCAAGACGATCACGCTGGACGTGGAGCCGTCGGACTCGATCGACAACGTCAAGCAGAAAATCCAGGACAAGGAAGGCATCCCGCCTGACCAGCAGCGATTGATCTTCGCCGGTAAGCAGTTGGAGGACGGTCGCACGCTGAGCGACTACAACATTCAGAAGGAGTCAACGCTGCACCTGGTGCTGCGTCTGCGTGGTGGCATGCAGATTTTCGTGAAGACGCTGACGGGCAAGACGATCACGCTGGACGTGGAGCCGTCGGACTCGATCGACAACGTCAAGCAGAAAATCCAGGACAAGGAAGGCATCCCGCCTGACCAGCAGCGATTGATCTTCGCCGGTAAGCAGTTGGAGGACGGTCGCACGCTGAGCGACTACAACATTCAGAAGGAGTCAACGCTGCACCTGGTGCTGCGTCTGCGTGGTGGAAACTAGGCACTGTTTCGAGTGGTTGATTGCTGCGAAGACTAATCTTTAGACCAGAGTATGCTCTGCAGTTGTGACTGGTTTGTTGTGCTACAAGCTATTACGTCTTAGTACAACTCGGTAGCGATTTAGGCTTTCGAATAATGAAAATGTGAAGTTCATTAAAAATTCTTGTTGAAGCTGTAAACTCTTTTTGTGCCTTTTTAGTGTGAGAAGTTGCGATCGTTTCAATTACTATTCGATTTTTATTTATAATGTAGGCTTGCCACTGTGTGGACATTGAATCAGTCTTTGTCTACTATGAAGACGGAGTCAGAGCTTAGCGACAAGGAGTGGCGCCAAATGCGCCGCCAAATGTCCAAGCTTGAGTTCGAACCCGTGCCAGAGACACCTAATCTACTCCCACGGTCTCTCTATGGTGAAAGTGACAAGGAACTGGCGCCTATCGACGAGCAGGAGGGACAGTTAGATGAGGCTCGTGAAAGCGTTGTCGCGGGTGACGGATGTCCAACGTATCACGACTCACCGAAGCACCAGAGGTGAGCTACTGCTATTTTCGCGCAAGGTAGAAAGGAGACTTAGCTGACATACATGCTTTAACTTTCTGCAGTAGCGCAAACTTGACAAATCACGACAGCCCCAACAACCCAACGCAAAAGCAGCTCGAGACTTCCGATAAGAGGCGTAACCGTGAGTTGCCTTCTACTTGACAAATCACGACAGCCCCAACAACCCAACGCAAAAGCAGCTCGAGACTTCCGATAAGAGGCGTAACCGTGAGTTGCCTTCTACGTCAATGGTAGTGTCTCCAATGGTAACAAGTCGATATCGACTGCGAGCACAAAAGCGACCAACTGAGAGCAAGTTCGAGATCGAAGACGCAGAAATCGCTGCAATTGATGCTCAAATGGCTGCCTCACTTGAAGCTACTCGCCGATCGGTTATGGTCAGACTATACAGCCTAACGCTTTTATTTTGCAAAAGAGACAACTTACTCCTGTGTTATTCATGTGGTACCTACTAGAAGGGCTTTATGGAGATCAGGGCTCAAACAGCAAGAAGCGAAGCTCAAGAACGGATGAAGCTATCTGCTGCCCATACAAACGAAACTGCAATTCTTCAGGTAAACTCTTTTCTTCGTCGCTCTAGGCAATAATATCGTACTATCTTAAACTTTTTGCTCATAGACTCAGGTAAAGGAGCTGGAAGAAAAGCTCGCTTACGCAGAGGCACGACAAGAGGAGCAGAGCTTGTTGCTGGATCGCTTCTCGGAGTTCGCGGTTAAGCGATCGGACCACAACGTAAGTTTTTGTATAGTGTCTGATTTGAGTTCGCGATCTTATTTCGTTTTTTGTAGCAAACACGCTGGGGTGGAGAGCGTTCAGTAGCTGCATGTTTTCATGCTTGGAACGCTTCAACTCAGCAATTGGTGAAAAGGCGGAGTGTGCTTCATCATGTTTTCGTTCAGTCTTATAAGCGACAGCAACTCACCAGCTTTCGCTCCTGGAAAGAAAGTGTGCACAAGTGTACGCTTCAAAAACAGCTTCAAGATCAGCGGGATCGGTACGAGTATCGTATCGGCGAGGTTGTCAGGGAGTACCAACTCAAAATTCAACAGGTTTGTTTATGGTGCAAGCTTCTCGTATAATTGTCACTCTAACACAATCTTTATTGCAGCTTCAACAAGATTTTGAGGAAGCGAAGAGCCAAGTAGCAGAATCGCACAAATGCCGCCAGAAACTGGAAGAAGACCTTCAACTTATTTTTCTGCGAGGCGTGTCTGCAATGAATATCGAAGCATTAACTGTTTTTGGTTCGAATCACAAGGAGACTCGCAAGTTGGGAGAGCAGGATCGCTTGATTTCCTACAGCCAAATTTCCGATAAGCTCAACAACATCCCAACTCCCCCCTCCAAAGATCACGCTCGCTTAGAAGCGTTACCACCACCATCTATAAGTCCAACTTCCAATGCGTCATTAGAAGATACAGTTGGAGACCGTGTTGAAGGTGCAAACACGAAATGCTCGACCCCATCTCATGCTCGAGTGTCAGTACTTCGACCAAGTAATTCGCAGGTACCCACATATCCCAGTCAACGTGTGAATAAGGGGTCTCGAGATAGCACTACTTCCATACTGCGGAGTGCTGAGCTTATTCGAGAACACGAGTTATCTGCGCCAGTTGGACGTCAATCTACGACTCGATCGGTACATGTATCTTCATCCTATCGACCATCATCAGCACCGTCTCCAAGAAAGAAGGGATCAATCTCTCGTTTGAATTCCAACTACGATGTGGAAATGCAGTACATGCACAGTACAGTTGCTGCTTCAGCAGCAAGAGTGAGTGGGGCTACTCGAGCAGTCTCGTCGACGCGCTCTCCATCATCTTCCACTAGGTCTCGTAGGTCATAGAGCTTGCGATTCCTACGATTTGGTGTCGTCATCCACCAATAAAGCCAAAAATAACTACGTTTCGCTTCTTAATGCTATACTTTCTTATCTTCATATTGAGCATTGCAGACGCTATTTCAACTCTGATATGAATCAACACCAAGCCGATGTGGAGGTGCAGCAGTCTTTCCCACAGTTTGAAGTTATGGACAATGCACATGGCGTTTACGAACAGTTCAATACGAAAGGTGCCGTAAATCACGACGGTGAAGAAGACGGGGTATGGCAGCACTTTTTTGTCTTCATCCTTGTACTGTATGTAGACTCTGTCTTACATGTTTTGGGTGACTTCTCTAGATTGACCTGGAAGGCTACGAAGAATATTTGCAGCACTTAAAAAGGTAAAATGATTAAAAGTAATTGCGTTTTGTTGAATGCCTCAACTGATAGTATGCGTGCATTTGAGCTTTTTAGCAAGATAGCTGTTCGCCCTTGCAGTGCACGAATCGTCCTCCCCATGCCAACGGAATCCTCTTCGTTTTCTATGATTAATCCTGACGTTCCAGTTCCAGTCCGGCCGGTAAGTGCTCGCCCACGAATGTGCTCCACTCCTAGGAACCCGTCGACGATGAATAGTTCCCAATGTCATTCAAATAGTTGGGGAGTAAGGCGAAAGCGACGGGGCGAGAAGCTGGTCAATGCACGAATTCGAGCAGTGTATAACAACGATGCTGGGCGTTCTTCGCTTCAGGTTAAGCAAAATGCACCAGTAAACAGTGCAGCATCACTCAATAGTAAGTCAAACGTATTCCAAAACGCAGAAATGCATGACGAGTATTACAGATTGCTCGACGCTGAGACTGAGCTAAAAGCTATTTGTCTTCAAGAACAGCAGAAACGAGTGAAGGCAATTGCAACAGTGCGTCGACTAGAAGAAATTATAGCGGCGAAAGACAGGAAAATCGAATCCTTGCTCCATGCCAAGGTCATAGGAGTTGACCGATCTCTAAGCACTAACAAAAGTGTTGCTCAAAGGGAAATGGCAGAACGAGACCGCCAGATTCATGCTCGAGAGCAAAAATTGAAACAAAAGATTTCTGAGCAATCTCAGTTGCTCAGTTCTTACGAAGAAGCGATGCAGTCACTTCGCAGCGGTACGAAGTACACAAATCTGATGGAGTTGGAGGAAGAGCGAAATCAACTCTACCAAGAATTGAGTCACCACCAAGCACTTTTGGACCGGCAATGCCATGAATGGGACTCACAGCAGCAAAAACTACTAATATTCGCAGAGACGGAAGCAAGCAACAACTTTTACATTTCCAAGCTGCAACATGAACACAAGATTATCTTGTACGAAAAGCGAAAGTTAGAGCAGCAAGTTGAGTTTCTCAAGTCGCGTGTTGAACTTCTTCAGAACAATCTGGCCCTCGAGCAACGTAAACGAACCTATGATCGAGATTTTAGCGACAGTGTCGACAAGCATAATTTGTCGTCATCAACGCAAAAGACGATACTTGTTCAAGCCCTTGAAGAGATGAAAAAGCGTATACATAGAGACTCGGTATCCATACGACGCGAGAAACTGAAGTCACCTAAATCAGCCACTACTCCTCCTCGGCCAGACCAACACAATTCTCTAATACCCACGACTCCTTCAGCGAAAGCGTCGGCCCTGAAAGCATCCAATAAAGTATCCCTGCTTTCTCCGAGACTTTCTCGACCATCGACTTGGTCAAATATAACAGCACATCAGACACCGAATCAGTCAGATATAAGGCATAGTTTTAAAGTCGATGCCGTGTCTGCTGCTATTGGTACTGCTTCGGCTGCTGATCCATCTTCTCCACTAACTTCGGATAAAAAACTGGACATGCAAGTTCAATTCGTAGAATGCGATGACGCGCTGAATATTGCTGTTCAGGGTGATGACGGGAACCTGGAAAGCCATGCAGATCAGAAGATTGATGAAGCTCTGAATGATGCCATGACGTATCGTGATGACGTCGGTACGGACAAGCAAAATCAAAACACCCATAGCTGTTTGGAAACAGACCTTTGTCGAGTTCAATACTCTGGTGGCGCTCAGCTTACGCAGGCACAGGACGAGAATCAAATCACAGATGAAAGAATGGCAGCGATGCAGCAGCAAACGTTAGCCGCCGCCGAGAGTATGCTACGGCTAGATGTTGATGATGAATATGACAGCGAGTCGTCAGGAGATATACTAGATGACGCCCAGCATCCCATGCTTTGTGTAGCAGATACTCACTCTAACGATGTTAGCGTCGGATGTATCAACGACAAGTGAGTCCTCTACTGCTTCAAATTTAATGCAAGTCGAGTCAATGGCCTCCGGTGACGGAGCCTTAGACGACTAATACCCATTTGATTTTATCGATACCGATGCCCAAGTATCCAAGATGACAACATAGGAGAGTATTTTCTTTCTAACACCTGTACTTACATTCCTTAAGTTCTGCTTAATTCGTGAAATCTTTATGAATACAGAAACAAAAACAATAGCGTTTACACATGTACTCCCCTTTTGCTATAATCAAAACGAGGTCCATCGTTCACTGGAAGTCATGGAGCCTTTTGGCTGGAGGTTCGACGTGTGGGTCGGCGTCCACGCGATTTTCCCTTAGCACGTACGTACACTGGCTCGAGGAATTCGATGTGCTTGCTACTAGTAATATCTTCATTCTTTGGAAGAGAACCCAGTAGTTTTCGAAATCTGCCGCCGCTGTGAGTGGAAGATGCTTCTTCCTCAATTTGGTTCTCGTTCTTGTTCTTGTGTGCTCGCTCTTGTGAACGCTGGTGGATTAGCTGCAGGTACATTTCTCCTTCATCTGAATTCAATAGTTGCGAGTAATATCCAAAAAGCGCAGCGTTGCGAGCTTCAATTTTGGCGTCGTCCTTGGCCTCGCCGCTCTCCAGATGCACCAGCACTCTGCTCTGTGCAGGAAATGGAGCAATTCCAGTCGGTTCTTGTGCAACTGTAAGCTGTTGGTGATGATGGTGAGAGTGGAGAACGTGTTGGCTATTGATCGCCCCGTCTTCCTCTTCACCTATCTGTTTCTTTTTCTTCGACATGCCGAAAGTATGTCGAACAAGGCTTGAGAGGGAGGTGGACGACTCCTTGGACGTGGACGACACGGATGAACGCGATGCTGACGAGGAGCTCGAGAGAAAGCTTTCCCGACCTGTCAGAAATCCGCTGAGGTGCGGTTCCCCGTGCTTCTCTGTGTAGAGCCGCACAAACTCGCGGTGCAGTCGCATGAGCGCCTGGAAGGAGCCAGAGAATCCCAAGCGCGTGTGATTTTCCCGGGGTGGACCCACGACGATTTCCACGTAGTAGCGGACTCGTAATTTGGTCTTCTTCGTGTCGGTCGCATTGCGTTCTTCCTTGTGGGCAATTACGTCGACGCCAACAGTCGATGGAGCCATTGCGCAATTCTTTCCAGAGCATTTTTTTCTTCTTTCAAATCGTTTATCCTATCTTCACGCATATGCCGTTATAAAGGGTTTCATTTGCCTTCGCTTTTACATGTACTGTAGTGCGCAAGCAATGCGACTCGCTAAGAAGCAACCATATCAGCTTAGAGGTCCTGCATTGCCTTATCCAGTGCACTCCTCGTTACTACAGTACAACATTACAGCGACAGCACTATATTCAATGCGGAGCAGTAGAGATTTGGTTTGTGTTGCTGAGTAATTAGAGCGTTTAAGCTGCAGAACCAAAACGAGTTTCACAACGAAAACAAAATTCGTTTTGAGGTTTCATTAGAGCGTTTAAGCTGCAGAACCAAAACGAGTTTCACAACGAAAACAAAATTCGTTTTGAGGTTTCAGCACGAACTCCCAGATGGCACGTAAGCAGTAACTACGAAACGAAAGTTGTTCATCAAATCACTGTACATCACTTCTCCCCTTTAAGACAGCAATGGCTACTGTTGCTGCTGCAGACAGCAGCGAGAGCGACGGCCTTTTCAGGGACCAGGCGAGTGACGGCGACGGCGTGTCCCCGTGTACATCGCAAGAGCCTCCCCTCCAACTAGCCCAAGATGCTGGTGCCGAGTGCCACGCAGTAGAGCAAGAAGAGGACGCTGACTTCGAGGAAGTTGCTGCAACTGAACCTCGCTCGCGGTTTAATTCTTCGACTGACAAAGCGCTCCTCGTTGAAGTCCTCGCCACGCCTCCGTTTGCAACCGATCGCAAAGCTGTGACGGGGGTGTGGCAAGGAATTGCAAGCCGCGTAAATGACACGATGGGTACAAACTTTAGTTATCGCTC
>JAIKVB010000391.1:0-28001 GCA_024679045.1 Phytophthora brassicae | reverse complement strand
GACAAGCAGTCGCCCACGGCTACGTCGCCTGCTTTAGGACAAATCCAGCCCACGGGGGACGAACCAGAGCCGGCGCAAAGCGTCGTTGCGTCCACCGACATCTCGTACGTGGCATCGCGGCACACGCTCACTTGGACGGCAGTGCTGGAGGACACGCTGAGCGCCAGAAGCAACGAGAGGCGAAGCGGCGTCATGCTCTCTCAACGCAATTATTCAGAATGGCTACCATTTCAAGTCTCGATGGTCACCTGATATTCGCTTTTGACAGGGTTTCGCACATGATTGGTTGAATTGGCAGAAAGATTTCTAGCTTCTAGGAGACGCACGACATAAGTTAATGATACATCGAGCTTCCCTTTTGACATAAGTTATTGGTTGAGGATATTGTTCACATGGGGCTTGTTGCATATTGACGGATTGGCTTTTCGGGCGTGGGATTGTGCTCCTTTGCTTCGGGTTCCTTGTTGTTGCCATCGACTACGCTCAACTTTTGCGAATGATCATTTCCACTTGAAGAATCGGCCAAGTCAATGACAATTTGTTGCTTTTCGGATCCGTTAGAGACGTCCAAAGGCCGCCGCTTTTCAGCAACAAGTCGCGTCATTATTTGCGCCATAAATTCGCATGCACGTTGCTGGTCTGTGTCTATTGATGGTGATTTCTTCGTGGAAGCAACAGCAATCGGATCCTCATTCGCCTTCATTTGAACGCCGTCTGCATAATCTACGTCGGTATCATTAACCACTTCACCATCCCGTTGTATTGTGTTGAACGCCGTCTGCATAATCTACGTCGGTATCATTAACCACTTCACCATCCCGTTGTATTGTGTTGTACATAGCTTCTAAAGCCATTTCTAACTCCTCTGGTGTCTGTTCTTGCAGAAAAGCCAAATCTTGCTGCCAATTTGGAAATACACGCTTCACCACATCAGGAATCTCATCATCACCTTGGATCCAGTCTAATGGTTCATCAGTAACTGCATCCAGAGCCATGTGTGGAAGTACAGCTTCAGTTCCAGACTCTTCTTCACATAAATCGCCAGTGTCTTCGTTGTCCACTTCCTCAGTACTGACCATTTCGATGCTGTTAATATCCACATCCTCATCATCATTAAGAAATGCTCGAAGCACGCTATTGCGGTACAGCAGAGTGTCACGCTGTAAACCATAAAGTTGCTGTGAAGCGCGAGCCCACATTGAAATGGCGGCTACTGTCGCTAATTCCGCCTGCTTCTTATCTTTATACTCTAAAGAAATGTCACTGTCAATCCACCTCGAAGGAGTATATCGCTTGGCCACATACGATACATTTTCCTTTTCCTCCATGCCGCCACGCTTATCAGCTTGAACCTGTCGATAATTTGGGAAAATCGCGTTCAGCGCAGCTTTCAAATCGAGGAATATCAGCTTGAACCTGTCGATAATTTGGGAAAATCGCGTTCAGCGCAGCTTTCAAATCGAGGAACTTCTGCACCTTCGCTGGGGACAAAACTTGCGATTTCCTCAGCTTCTCCTTCATTCTCTCCAGCCTGCCCAGCGTTTTCACGAGATTAACACGTCGTTTAGCAAGCTTCGTCATCTGTGCGTCCAGATCTTCCAGTTTTTTCTTGGTCGTTGCAAGCTGCAGATCCGTCTGTTGCTCTTTGGACATTTTTGCTGACGGTGCTAATGCAAATGCTAGCTTTATATCTTCCACATCCGCAACTCGCTTCCGTTTCCTCGGCTTTTTAACTTTCGGGGCGGGTTCACCTCCCTCTTCACCCGACTTCTTCTTTCTCGGTTTCTTCGCCTGAGTAGCTACACTTCCAGCATTACCTCGCTTTCGTGACGTCGGTTTAGCAGCATTTGATGATGAAGTCGTAGCCAACACAGCGGGATCAGCAGCGTCTACACTTTTGGTGGCAAAGCGACCACCGAGACATTCATTTAAATGCGTCTGCTGCTCCAGCACGTCTAGCTGTCCGATCGCCACACTACAAACCGTACACGTAGCTACTTCCGGTGAGAACTCGTCTACAGTACCTGTGCGAGCTCCAGATTTTCCAGATTTCTTAACAGTCTTCAATTTCGGCTTCAAGCCCGGTACAACAACATTACCTCCTTCCTTTCCGCTTCTGATCTGTTCAACACTATCCACCACGTCAATCCCTTGCTTCTGAGCCTCCTCCTCCTGAGCTGGTTCTGTATCTGGCTGTTCTGTTGTAGCTTCTGCTGCTACGACAGCAACAGAAACTACCTCCGATGCTACAGGAGCTGGAAATAGTGATACCTCTCTCTCCTCCACTGGGTCTTCGTCCAGCACAATCACCTCTGGAGCAGCTGGAGACGAAGTACTTGACGTTAGTACAGCAGCACAAGTAGCGACTTCTTCTACATCCCCGCATGGTTCTGTATGTGTCACCTTAACGAAACGTAAACTGCTTCTACCGACTCCAATGAGGTCTCCACTGCTCAGCTGTTTGTCCTGCTGAGGTTTCAAAGGTTTCCCATTGATTTTCGTTCCGTTTGTGCTCTTTAAGTCTCGCAATACAAGTCGCATATCACCATTTACATCTCCTAAGAAGCGCAACTCGGCGTGAACGCTTGAGACCTCCAAATCGTCTGTTAGTCGCAGCCAACAGCGTTTCTTACGGCCGATGGAGAGAAGTCGCACAGCGGAAGAAGAGGAAGGCGAAGTGGGATGCTCCATCCAGCAGTAGCGGTATATATTGTCGCTGTGTGGCCCACGCGTCGCCTCCAGCCGGAAGCAGAACGGAGACGCCGCCATCTCATACGAGATTTGGACAAAAAGTTGCACCACGAAAGGCGGGAAGCATTCGTTTAAACGGGTTTCGTATTTTAGCGGATATGGCTACATCCACATTTTTCTACAAGTCGCATTGTAGTTTGAGCGAAGTTCCGCGGCAGCTGCCTATAGTGATTTAGTTCGGGTACAGAGAGATACTGTAGTAGCGCAAACTGATAGTAAAGGTGGGTACCGGTATGTTTATTGCAAGGCTAATGGGTCGAGCTGGCGACGACCAAAAAGGGGAGGCTACAGGTCTTTAGCGCGCAGATAAACATCCCAACCTTACTCATTCTGTAGAAGCGCTGTGAATACTGTATGAACAATAAAGTTTGCTGTTGTCATGTTGAAGTTGACCATCACTTCGAAGATGTGTACCACGTCATTGTCCCGCGGGAGTTTCGTCTCCATTAACAACGCCACAACTAGCCCCGTTTATCCTGATTTTCTTCGAGGCTTGAATTTTTGGATCTCGTAGTATTTTAGGCATATCTTTACCTTCATTTTAAGTGACTTGTAATATCAAGTGTTACATAAATCATGATTTGACAAAGGAACCCCTCCATAGCTGCTATTTTGGACGCGTCGCTTGTAGCTGGCGTCCCCCCCTATCCATTGCGCCATCACCCCAAGCAGCAGCAAGAGGTCGAGTCGCCATGGCGGAGGCGGCACTGAACGCACTTAAGAAGTTGGAGGCCAACAAGACATGTGTGAACTGTGGCAACTACAACCGCTTCGGCCACCAGAATATCTGCGAAAAGGTGCGCACGTTTGTGTGTTCCAACTGTAAAAGCGCACATCAGAGCTTCAGTATGCGCGTTAAAAGCGTCAGCATGAGCAACTGGTCGATGGAAGAAGTGGATGCGCTGAAGGAACAGAACGGAGGTGGCAACGCCGTGGCGGCGCGTGTGTGGCTCGGCCACTGGGACGAAACCCAATTGCGCAAACCAACCAAGGACGATCCGCTCGATTACTATAAGCAGTTCATCGACCGTGTGTACAACGACAAGGCCTTCTACGACGAGGATGGCAGCGGTTCTACAGTCAATAACAGCGGACAATACAATGCTGCGTCAGCTCCCGTCACAAACTTGCTGGACTTTGATGCTCCGTCGCAGAAGGAGACGACAGGGGGGTTTAATGCCTTTAATGGGAATAGCAGCTCTGTAAATGACGGATGGGGGAACTTTGCAGCTGCACCGACTCCGGCCAGCTCGAACGATGGCTTTGGCGCATTCGTGTCAGCTCCGTCATCGACGTCGACGGGATTTGCAGACTTTAGCGCTGCTCCTGCTCCTGCACCTGCAAGTACGGACGTTTTCGGCGCTTTTACGTCGGCTCCTCCTGCTCCAGCGTCTTTTGACCCATTTGCGGTGACTTCAAACGCTCCAGCGACTACTGGCGCAGCTTTATTTGACCCTTTCGCCTCCGCACCTGCGAATCAGAGTCAATATCCCAATTCGAACATCATGAACCAGTTTAATGCGGCGCCAGCACCAAAAGACTTTAGCGCTTTTGATAATCTGGCAGCGCCATCAATGGCGTATAACGCTCCTCAGCGCAGCGGCAATGGCTACGGACAGCCTCGCGGTTCTGCAGGAATGGGAATGCAAGGCTACGGTCAACAGCAGCAAATGCACATGGGAATGCAACATCAGCAGCACGGAGGCTTCCAGCAGCAGCACCACTATCAGCAGCAATCGATGATGGGGGGAGGCAACGCTGCCATGAACATTAGCTCGCACTTTGCACCGCCCGGAGTCCAAACTGGTGGCAACGCTACTCGCTCGAATGGAAGAGACCCCTTCGCTGGATTGGGACTACCGCAGTAAACAGCTTGAAAGTAGAAAGCATAATGGAAATTAGTAGATCTCGGTCACATGCGATTGAAGTACATGTAGTGACACTGCGACATAGTAGCTGAGCGTTCAATTATTAGTTCACCTTAAAGTCACATCATCACTGACCCGACACCGCTCTTCAAAAAGAAAATCACATGAGATTATAGCGCAGCCCAGTCCGCTTCTCTTCTTCTTCTTCTGCCACGCTTTAACAAAATACACAAGACACGATCTTCCTGTCGTCTCCTTTTTCCTGCGCTTAAGTAGCCATAGCTGTCGCTAGTCCGTTGCCATTGGCTGTAGCCTTACTGGCCGAGATGGCGGGCGCGGTCTGTGGGGGAACCAGTCTCTTGATGACAGCGGAGCTAGCAGCACCAAACATGGGTCGGAACTGCGCGTAGAAGAAGGCGACAAACGGCACATTGGCCAGCACCGAGTAAAAGTCATAGTGGTCCGTGTGGGAGGCGATGCGGCCGTTCTTGAGCTCGAGCACTGAGAAGACACGTAGCACGACCTTGAATAAGCTCGGGAAGGGCTTGAGACGGAAGACCATAGAGCTGTCGATCGTGAGCACCGAAGCGCCCGCCATGGACCCACGCACGAGCGTGGCCTTGGACGACTTAATAAACTTAGACAGCACACGGAACTGCGCCTGGATGTTGTCCACACCACGCACTGACACGATGGGGTCCGTGAACACGGCGTCCGGCAGATAATACTTGGCGATGGTGGCGTCTCGGTTGGAGCTCACGTCGTAGAGAGACAGGACGTTCTCTGCCAGCTCCTGTGCGTTGCGGTTGGCCATTTTAACTTACGCTGCTGTTGTGGGCAAGTAAAAGAAGGGGGAATGGCGGAACTGTTTTCTCTGTCAAGTGATTCGGACTGTGTGCGCGTCAGACAAGCAGTTCAACGGAGAACAAAATCTATGAGAAATGAACCTGCGAAGTTTTCTGTAACCTGTTTGCCATGATATTTGGATGGAATGTCGCCTGGAATTGCCTTAAGTACCTCGTTGTGGTGACTGTGTATAGTTATATATTAGCAAAACTGATTATATGTAGGCATTACGGGTGAGAGGGGTGCGTACATTACAAGTGTAGCCATGTCGCTGTGCTTACAACGACGCACAGTGTATCTATCCAACGTTGCAGTTCTCTCCTGAATCTAGTAGCACAATTTCAGCTCGCCGCATTAATTTATATTGGTATAAGCTTACTAGTAATACGGCCAGCGTATATGCGGCGTTTGCTGCTGTAGCAAACATCCACATCTTCTTTGCTGTCTACGTTTCCTGGCGTAAGAATCAACACCATCCTAGAGAATGCCAAGTGTGTTATGGTACGGATGATCGTTTTTGTTTCTTTGTTACACCTCTAATGAACCTAAAGCAACATCTTTTAAAAGTAAGTGCTCGATCCAATTGATCTCCTGTAAACTATCTCCAAAAGAAGTGTTTTCCTGTATGTGGAAACGAGAGGCCCATACCATCGCACACGTACGATTTCCTCTAACTTATCTGTAGCAGAGATCGTGTTGAAGTAAATGGTGCCAGATGGCTACATTCGACGTATAACCTCGTGCCAGCACGTGTAACAGTGTCTCCTTCGGATTGTTGCGCACTCGAGCATCAGCTCCGTGTGCTAGTAGAAGCTTCACAACTGTGTCAAGCTCGTTACTTCGCGCCAAACAGCGTCTTTATTTACACGATAATTCCACCATAGCGAACTGCGTCGTCTGGTCCCCTAAAGCAAAATGTGGCGTCGCGCTTTGACTCAAAAATGCCGCTTCGATCAGAGTTGTATTGCCATGTTCGTCTCTCGCTTCCAGGGCGCTACCAAAACTTGAGCAGCATTTCCACAACCGCGCAGTCGCCATTTAAATACAAAGGTGTAGCTTCGAACGCATTGAGTGCGTTCACATCCGCTCCTGCTTCCAGTAGGAGCATCATGACTGGCAAATAGCAATACGCGGCTGCAAGATGAAGTGGCGAGTTGCCGCCGGCATCACGCGCTTCAATATCATCTCCTTTTTCTAGCAACCGCTGCACCGCATCGAACGCTCCATAAGTGGCCAATACATGCATAGAAGTCTGCAATAAAAAAGTCCACATCACACCCGTAAGTGACCAACATCTCCGCCGCTTTGTAGTGGCCTTCAATCAACGCCAGTGCCAATGGCGGCATCCCATAAGCATCTTGAGCGTCCATTGCGGCTCCATTTTCGAGGACGAACTCCAGTAGCTCCAAATCAGCGTTCAGAATGGCCAAGTGCGTCACGGATCGCTGGTGCTCGTCTCGGAATTCCTGCTGTGAACTTGGACTGCAACATCACCGTCCCTTCACCCGATTTTTCGCACGTCACGCGAACCAGTTGCACCCGAAGCGAGTGCGACAGGAGATCCCCATAAAGTCGGCGAACGGATCCATTGTCAATTATCGGTGAGTTTTAAATAATGAGCAGGTTCCTCTAGCTTGATGTATGGAGAGTGCTTGATTGCGCTCAGTTTTCTGTGTCCGAAATGTTCATAAGTACATGTAGTACATGTACCGGTAGGTCATTGATTATGGTACATGTATAACAATGCTGTTATTGATTATGGTATTCAATAGACAGTAAACAGTTTACATACTGATTGCTTATTATAATCGATCGAGAATTGTCGCTGAAGTTCCATGCAAAAATCCGGGACGCAAAGTCCTATCTCAAGCAGCGCTAACAGCTTCTCGCTAAAAGTATTGGCATCTCGATGTCTGCATCGCATTTACTTGGCGTGGAATGGACGAAGGACTTTGTGACGAGGCCAGCGAACAAATCCTCAGACACTTCTTGGTCAAGTGTGTTCTCCTCCTCTTGAACGTCTTTAACCTCTGGTACTTGGGAACCAGCGTCGCTACTCTCGTCACTCGCTTGCGAGGTGTCGCTAGTCGGGAGCTCGATTTCGGGCATCCGCGGCTTCAGTCGATAACCATTCATTTTGGCGGGTGGAGGGGTTTTCTCCTTCTCTTTACCCCAGTTTTCGCCGAGCTCTCGCATCGTCATCCTCCCTGTTGTGTGGTGTTGACTCCAGACGGAACTCGAGTCACTACTACCAGTGGACGACCGACTAGTAGCGAGTACAGTGGTGCTGTTTTCGTCCATCTTGTCGACGATGTATCGGCCATTGCTGCAGAGATTCTGCAGATCGGCCAGCTGCAACGGCGCCTTCTTCAACTCAGTAGTGAGTTTGAGCTCCACTGCAGTGACGAGTTTATCCACCACAGCTACGGAACAGACGTCGACGTCTCGCATCCACGGGTTACGCGCCACTTCCTCGCAATCTTCAACTCAGTAGTGAGTTTGAGCTCCACTGCAGTGACGAGTTTATCCACCACAGCTACGGAGCAGACGTCGACGTCTCGCATCCACGGGTTACGCGCCACTTCCTCGCAGAAAAGCTCTTCAAACGTTAAGAAGGCCAGCGCGAAGAGCTGGTAGAAGCCGTCGCTCCGCTCAAAAAGCTGCCAGTAGAGCGCGACCGTCACGGGGAACGGTCCGGGGTTCCCAGTCGAGTCCATCAGGTGCATGATCAAGCTCAAGGAGCGGACAATAGCAACTGCGGCCTTGGCAAATGGGTAACCTCCACGACCACGCCGCATCATGGCCGTCTCGGCCCGGTAGGTCTCTATGAAGAACACCAGACACTGCAGTCCTAGTTCCCCCATAGGATTAAGATCTGTGGCTGGATTGGCGTCCGAGAAGCCAATCTCAATCCATAGATCGCTAACCAGTACAAACGCCGGCATCTGCTGTCGCCGGCGGAAACTGGCAGTCCAGTATCGCTGTAGCAATTGCAGGTGCTGCTCACAACATATTAAACATTGAAATTGTCAGTAAAAAACAGATCATACCTGCAAGAACAGTTTAAAACCTCTGGAGATGCCACGAGACGTCGGAATAAAACACGTTGCATCTTGAACAGCACGAGCATCTCCTTGTCAATGGGGCGACGGCCACGCTCCGCTGTGCTCAACTCTCGTCCATTTGCGTTCCCCATTGGCGACGTATGAAGCACGATTTCAGAAATGAACAGTCAAAGATTCTATTGTTATTTGATTGACATCCGTCCCTTCGAAGGATCTTCTAAGGATTTACTGTAGAATTAACTATTTTAAAATGAGACTTTAAAATTACTTGCGCACTTTATGCCACGTCCTTGAGCTCGAACGTGATGAGTTTCTTGGTCTGCAAACGATTGGCCAGCTTGTGGCCGAAAGCACTGGCCGGCGTGTAGAAGCCACCCTTAAGACTCGTTGACTCATCAAACTCGTTCTTGGCCAAGCAGAAGGCGCATTCCGAGATGAGACGGGATGTGAGGCGGTATCCAGGGTCGCCTGAGCCTACCACCTTCACTTTTACTGCTAGTTTGCCATCCTCCGAGTAACCAGCGCCTTCAGCGAGAAAGTATCCTTCCAACATGGACTTTTCCGACGGGCCGAGACCAGGAGCACGGGCCAGACGCTTTAGCAGCGTACGCGTCCAGCCAATGTACAACGAAGTCGCCAATACCATCGTGCCGAAGGTAGCCAGCAACAGCACGAAGAGGCCACCGGTGGCCAAGCGCTCACGGTACACAAACTTGTCGCCGTACTTGTTTTGCAGCAGGAAATTGCTGCGGTGTACGATGGCCTGGTTCACGAACCCGCCGACAAAGACCGAGTGCCAGAAGCCCATGACCTTGTCGTACTGTACGGCGACAGTGCTGGTGTTGGGGCTCACAAGCTCCGCCTTTTGCTTCTGCTCAATGGTCTTCTCGTCTGTAAGGAAGAACGGGTTGTTTGAGGCCACAAGCTGCTTACGACTAGACGTGTCCATGACGGCAAACAACGAGGCGAGTGAGCCGCCGCTCAACTCACCCTTAAAGTCCGTGTAGTACAAGTCAATGATGCTGGTGCTTGAGTTGAAAGTCTTCTGGATGCGGTCGGCCATGAGGAACGTCGTAAGGTCAGACGGGATACTCTCGAATCCACAGCAGCTGACCAGCACAGCGCCTGTATTGGCCGCAGCAGCCGTGTACTTCTCCATCATCTCTTCAAGCCACACGACCTCACCTGTCAGGTCGCAATAGTGTACGCCGTTCTCAGCACACGCCTTAACCAGCAGCTCTCCGTAGAGCTTGTAGGGTCCCACAAGGGACACGACGACCTTGGTCTGCTGCACCATCTTAACGAGCGATTGCTCGTTGCCACTGTCGGCCACAACCACTGGAATACCATCAATTAGCTCTGGTGCCACATCTGGCAGTTTGTCTTTGAGTTGCCCCTTCAATCGGACCAGCTTGGCCTCGCTGCGGCCAGCTATAGCCCACTTTAGCGCCGACTCTTTGAGTTGCCCCTTCAATTGGTCCAGCTTGGCCTCGCTGCGGCCAGCTATAGCCCACTTTAAAGCCGATGAAGAAGACAGTGCAGACTCCGACTCGGTCACCATGTAGCGGGCGACCAACGAGCCCGTGAAGCCCGTGGCGCCATACACTATCAGGTCGAATGGCTTGCTCATGATCTTTTGGCGATGATGAGTGAAGATGAAGATTGACCACGTACGTCACCCAAATCAGATTCATTTTCCCAGCCAATGAGCGGGTGGGATGAGTAGTACAGTATTTTGGCAAATGAGAAGCTGTCGACTAGACAATCGTCTCTTAATACATGTGGTATTGTACACAAACTGCTCTTCTGAAGCCACTTTCTCGATTTTTTTAAAAAGATGTTAAAACTTAGCCTTTGTTACGCGCAGAAGCATTAGATGTTAAAACTTAGCATTTGTGACGCAAGCTCCTTGACAAGGAATTCGTCGGTTAAAATGAAACTACAGCTACCAGCGCACTTTAGGCAACGTCCTTGAGTTCAAATATTCGTCGGTTAAAATGAAACTACAGCTACCAGCGCACTTTAGGCAACGTCCTTGAGTTCAAAAGTAATAAACTTTTTGGTGTGTAGGCGGTCGGCCAGCTTGTGACCGAAAGCGCTGGCCGGCGTGTAGAAACCACCATTGAGATTCGTCGACTCGCCGAACTCATTCTTGGCCAAGCAAAAGGCGCATTCCGAGATGAGACGCGACGTGAGGCGGTAACCTGGGTCACCTGAGCCCACCACCTTGGCCTTAACCGCTAGCTTACCGTCCTCCGTGTAACCCGCGGCCTCGGCGACGAAATACCCCTCCACCATGGACTTTTCCGACGGCCCCAGGCCAGGAGCACGCGCCAGACGCTTGAGCAGCGCACGCGTCCATCCAAAGTACAGCAAAACTCCCAGCATAACCGTGCCAAAGGTGGTCAGCAACTGCATGAAGAGACCACCTTTAGCCATGCGCTCATGGTACACAAACTTGTTGCCGTACATGCCCTGCAGACGGTAGTTACTGCGGTGCACGATGGCTTGGTTCACCGACCCACCAATGAACATCGAGTGCCAAAAACCCATTTCCTTGTCATACCGCACCATAACGCCACTTGTATTAGGGTCTACAAGCCCCGCCTTTTTCTTCTGCTCAAGTGTCGTTTCATCCGTGAGGAAGAACGGGTTACGGGAGGCCTGTAGCTGCTTGGTCGTGGACGTATCCATAATAGCAAACACCGACGCAAGTGTGCCGCCGCTCGCTTCACCCTTAAAGTCTGTGAAGTAGAAATCCACGGTGCCGGTGTTTGAGTTGAACTTCTTCTGGATGCGATCCGCCACGAGGAACGTCGTGATATCCGACGGGATACTCTCAAACCCGCAGCAGTTCACCAACACAGCGCCCGTCTTGACTGCAGCCGCCTCGTACTTGGCCGTCATCTCGTCGATCCAAACGATCTCGCCCGTTAGATCGCAGTAGTGCACGCCGTTCTCAGCACACACCTTCACCAGCAGCTCTCCGTAAAGTTTATACGGCCCCACAAGGGATACGATGACCTTAGTCTGTTGCACCATCTTCACCAGCGACTGTTCGTCGCCGCTGTTGGCCACGACCACTGGAATGGCGTCGATGATCTTGGACGGCACGTCCGGTAGGGTTTCCTTAAGCTGCTCCTTCACTTGGGTCAGCTTGGCCTCACTGCGGCCAGCTATGGCCCACTTCAGGGCTGACGAAGAGGACAGTGCAGACTCCGACTCGGTCGCCAGGTAGCGGGCCACCAACGAGCCTGTGAAACCCGTAGCGCCATACACGATTAGGTCGAAGGGTTTACTCATCTTCAGTCTTTCGGTGGCTTTGATGGATGAAATTGGAAAATGACAGTCTCCGCTAGACGAAGTTCTACGTCGCATTTGTTTGTTTTTAGCCAATAAAACGTTTTATGGGTGGTATTTTGGCGAATGGGTTTTGTCGACTGGACATTTTCGACACCGATTCGTGACGCGGCGTGATCGGCAGTACGCTACCGGTACAATACCGATCTGCTGAAGTTGAAGTGCATGAACCTCGTCTCATTTTCTTGCTGACGTTGGAGCTTTACTTGCCAAGATAACTGCAACTCTGGTCCGAGTGCATAGCTAGCTTCAGACGTGGTTTCTAATTTGTGAGATTTTTTTTATACAAACGGTGGAGACTGCAATAACCTCAACGCTGCAAGACCGCACCAATCCTCGCCCACTATGGTCGTACCAACTGGGAAGTTGTGCATGAAATGAGTGTCGGTTTAGTGTGGTACACTCTTGTCTCACCAAACAAAACGATGGAAATGCTGTAGGGAACATACTCCACAAAATGCCGATGCCAGCCAGATTCAGAAAACACTCACGGGGGTTACTAACACCTGATCAGGCTGCACCTTTATATTGACTCGATCGTCGATAAAACAGCAATTGACACGTCTTCCTCGCAACTAAGCGAGCACTCCGGCAGTGCGCAGCATCTCCGTAAGCTTGCCGGATTGGAACAGCGACTGGACGTCAGTACCACCTCCAATCGACTCGTTCTTGATGAAAACATTGGGAACTGTACGACGTCCTATAACAACAACAACAAAAGCAATTCAGTCACACAAAAGAGTCCCGAACTCTCCTTAAAGCTGTTTGGTACCTGTTGCAGTAGCTAATTCAGTCACACAAAAGAGTCCCGAACTCTCCTTAAAGCTGTTTGGTACCTGTTGCAGTAGCTAGTGCGCTTTGGATATCTGCTCCCGTGGGCTCATCTTTCTTCAGGTCCAGCTCCACCACGTGATACTCAACGCCCGCTTCATTTAGCACGCCCTTGGCCTACAGACACAAAAAATAGTCCCGTTTTAGTCTCCTTATCTTAGTTCTTGGACCAAAATTTTGCGATCGCACCAAGTCGCAGTACGGGCAGTAGCTCTTGCTGAAGACCGTGACGCCATTTTCCGACGTTATACGCTGCACAAATTCAAGCGCCGCCGCCTCGTTCTCGCGCGAAGTCGTCGCCCCCATTCTTGCTTAGAAAAGAGTAAATGTACCTTATTTGTGGCACACTAAAAAGAGTCGCTACAAATCGCCAGTGACCCACAGCCCTCTTTTCATTGGTTGGACTCGCTTCTCCTGCCCTTGCCAAGCCGTTTTTCCCCTAGCGTCGCAAGCCTCGGCCAGTCAAGCGAATCCACTCTGCCCTTGCCAAGCCGTTTTTCCCCTAGCGTCGCAAGCCTCGGCCAGTCAAGCGAATCCACCGGCAGCAGCGAAATGGACGGAGACGACAGAGACTTTTTGCGCGACTGGCTCATTCGCAGCCTCGAACCTGTGTACGTGCAACGTCTACAATTTTGAGCGAATTTGCGTCGTCTCTTACGTGTTTTGTGTCTTAATTCTGCAGATGTGACGCGGACCCCGAAGTACTGAGCAAATACGTGCTAGCTCTGGTACAAAACGACCCGCAAAAGGAGGGATTGCAGGACACATGCGTGTCGAAGCTGGAGGAATTTCTAGGAGATGGTACGTTAACTACAAGAAGAGGAAGGGGAAAACACAAATGAACTAATTTTATGTTCTTATTTGGTCCAGAGACACCAGATTTTGTGGCAAAATTGTTCCAGGCGCTATCTGATGGATCATTCAAAGCCACTACAAGTCGCAATATTGAAGCGACCAATAACGATCGGAACTCGAATGGATACGAGGAGAATAGGCGACGTGAACAAACCCCTTCGGATGATGAGGAAGAGCTGCGTCGATACAATAAACGACGTCGTGATGACGAACGCGTGAGAGGTGAAGACAATAAACGGCATCAGGGAAGCCCCAGGAGAGACCGACGGCAGCCGTATCCGTCGCGTGACATGCGAGGAGATTCCATGGGTGGACGTGGACCGACACCTTACGGAATGAATGGAGATCGTCGTCGGAATTTCCCTCCTGAATGGGGGATGCCGCCACCACAAGGAATGTGGTCGCCGCATTTCCCACCGCCTCGTGGAGCTGGTTATCCACCCGATTTTGACCCCAATGGGTACATGGGGGAGAATGGAGGGATGATGCCTCCGCCCCACATGATGATGCCACATCCAATGGGTGGACGAGGTCAATACTTTCCTCCTGGAGGCAGAGGAGGTCGCGGCGGACGAGGAGGTTATTACGCAGGACGTGGTGGTAAGGAGGGAGAGAATGGCGAGATGAGCTTGGCGAAAACGACGCTTCATGTTGGACATGTGGACCCGAAATACGTCAACATGACGAGTCTGAGTCTGCATTTCTCCAAGTTTGGCAATGTGGTGAATGTGCAGATGCGGCCAAGTGCGAAATGTGCTTTTGTTCAGTATGCGACCGAAGAGGAAGCGAAGAAGGCGTTCCATTCGCCACTGCCAGTGTGCGAAGAGGAAGCGAAGAAGGCGTTCCATTCGCCACTGCCATGATTCACAGAGCCCAGAAGAAGCTGAGGATCAGTCGGAAAGCACTTCGAAAGAGACGTCAGGAGAGGACGCAGCAGCTACAGGGGCTGATATTGCTGACAAGAATGGCGACGCTGGTGCAGAAGAAGAGTCGGTTGCGATGCCGGAGAACAACATGACTGCTGAGGAACTGCGTACGGCAGCATTAGAAAAGGGTCGAAAAGTACTGGAACAGAAGCGCGAGCTGCTGGAGAAGCAACGTGCGCTGAAGAAGCAGAAAGAGGCGTTGATCAAGCGACAACTTGCCCAGCAAAAGGAGCTGCTGGAGCGCATGAGTAAGAACAGTTCGCAGTTTTCTATAGCGGAGAAACGCGACTTGCTCAACAAGATCACAGCGTTATCCTCAGAGCTCAAGGCATTAACCCCGCGTCACTCTGCTGTGTCGCCAAGCGCAGCAATGCACACAATGGAAGCAGGAGAAGGTGGAGAGAACCTGAACGGGCTTAAGGCTGAGCTCAGCGCACTGGAAGCCGAAGCTTCTGGTGGTCGAGGAGGTCGCGGCGGCAGATGGACGGCAAGCCGTGGATACAGAGGCGGCCGAGGTGGCCGAGGTCGGGGAGGCTTTGGTCGTGGCTCGCATACGCTGGACAATCGCACCACGATCGTAAAAGTCGCAAATTTGCCGGAGGAAGCTTGCGATCCAATTGTATTGACCCAGCATTTTGGCAATTTTGGGGCTGTGGAGCGCGTTGTGATGGACGAAGGCGCGAGCGGCCAGGGCTTCATCAAGTTCCAAGACCGGTACGCTGGACAAGCTGCGCTGACTCATGGCAACGTGTTTGGTGATAAACACTTGGAGATGGGGTGGGTGGAGTCCGAGGAAGCGCCCGCCGAGTTGACACAGAGCGACTCGCCAACAGAAACAACTTCAGCTGGTGCAGACGACAGCGGCGCAGTGGCGACATCAAGCGACCAGGTAAGATTTGCGTTTTTGGCGTGATCAGAAGGACATTAGGAGTGATTAACTGACTGTGTGGATGGATTTTTCTGACAGGTGTCCGCTTAGAAAGCTGATGCAATGCCATCGTCATGAGGAAAGCAGTAACAGCAGCATAGGAGCCAGTCCGATCTATAAAGCAACGATATAGGATGCCTGCAAATGGCTAAAGTACACAGCAATTCAAATTGAACAGTTTTTATGTCGTGTCATTATTATACTCAGGATTTGGGGACAGGGATGACCCACCAAGTGGTTGCTGTGAGCATTCGGAATTGAGACGGAAGCGCCTGGTTTCCAGGCCACAAGATGGCCGATGCCTGCTGTTGGGTTTTCCCAACGGTTCAAGACGCCATAGTCGACCACACCAAGCCCAAAAGATTCTTAATAAAGGGCCTCTTCCTATTTTAATATTTAAATAAATAGAAGGGGTCCTGTATTTTAATTATACTGGAAGCCAAACCTCAAGTGTGGATTTACATGTTATAATAGCACCTGATTACGCCGTAGGCGTGACTGACTCTATGATTACGGAGGTCTGCGTGCGACTGACCGTCACGCAATTCAATCTGCAACAGTTCGCATGCGAGCTGCTACACTGAAGTATACCGGTAGGCCCTGTAACAGGGTATTTCACAACAAAAACAATAGACACTGCAGGATGGCAAGATCCCTGCTTCATGATATACTATTATAATATAGCAGTGCTTTAAATACCCACGTGATTCTTTGCCCATGTGATTTTGCCTATCATTTGGTGATTGTGTTCCATTCCGTTTACATCCTCACTTTGAACCCAAAGCAAATGCTCTCGACTGTCCAGAAGTTGTCAATTCGGTCGTCAGTGACGACAACAATTCTGTGGCCAGGAAGTTATGATATGAAAAACTAGTACAACTTAACTGAAAAAGAAGCAGTCACTCACCTCCATTGTCAATGGTTCGCAAACAAAGATGATGTTTGTCCTGTTCCAGGCACAGTTTGCCGCATGGAAACATGTTGTCTGTTGCGACAACCTCGTTTTCCCTCTTCTCTACACCGCTTACTCGTTTCCTTCCCGTCTCGAAAAGACTGTCGCTTGTGTCCACCTGCTATTACCCCAGACGTCACACCATCGCAGCAATCATTCCAATACACCCGCCGATTACGCCTAAAATACTCCATCCCGAAGCTCAGTCGCCAATATTCCGGGCCTTCCGCACGTCATGGACCGTAGCGCCGCGGACGAGGCGCAATACACCCGCCGATTACGCCTAAAATACTCCATCCCGAAGCTCAGTCGCCAATATTCCGGGCATTCCGCACGCCATGGACCGTAGCGCCGCGGACGAGGCCCAGTATCACCGCCTGCAGCCGTCGCCCAGCGCCAACGCCAACGCGCGTCATGCTGCGTCCCCTTTACGCGCGACGGTCGCTTCTACTTCCACCGCCAACCCGTCTAGGTACTTCCACCGGAATCAGACGGTAGACGTGCTGCCGCGTCACCCTCCAGGAGCTACAGAGCTGCCCATAGATCGCCCCAACTCGGAGCTTTTCCGCACGCTGACAAGCAGTCAACTGCTCAACTTCCGTCAGCGATTGCTGGATGAAGATGGAGGTGACGCGCCCTCGAGACCCAACGCGGTCCCGCAGCGCAGCGAGAGCTGGCGAATGTTCTACCGCAACTTGCCGCGTACGCTGCGTTTCCGCCAGAATACGCGCTCCACCACGCGGTACATTGACCCAGCGAATGCTGCGTCTCTGCGCTCGAGAGTGCGCGCCAGAAAGCATGAGGAACAGGCGAGAAATGAAGGAAATCGAGAGCAGGGATCGCCTGTAACTAGTCGGATTCTTACGGATTTTGAGCGGGAGATGGCTAATATCCGAGCGGCTGGGGAAGCGGCGCAGACAATGACACCCAAGAGCAGCCACAAACTACTGGCCAGAATGAGCAGCCTCATGTCGGTGGAATCACAGGGAAGTCAGCGCAAACAGTACAAGATCGTCAAAATAAACGACGGTAACAATGCTCCCAAGCGTGAACCTGTGGAGCCTGAAGAAGGACTGGAAGGTGAAGAGTTCTTCGTCTCGAACGAGGTGAAGACGTCGCAGTACACGTGGTGGAGTTTTGTACCAGTGTTCCTGTACCTGACGTTCCAAAAGACAGCGAACTTGTACTTCCTACTCATTGGCATCTTCCAGATCATCCCGTCTGTGTCACCAACAGACGGTGTACCACTGCAGTTCGTTCCGCTGGCTATTGTGATCATCATTGATGCCATTTTCGCTGGATACGAAGACTACAAGCGTCACATGGCTGACGACTTGGCCAATTCAGCTAAAACGCGTGTTTTTAACCGTCAATTGCGCGAATTCGAGGACGTTGAATGGCGTGAAGTGAAAGTTGGTGACTTTATTAAAGTCGCTAACCATGAGATTTTACCAGCAGATATGATGATTATGGCTGTGATTCCTGCAGAAGGAGCTCGTTCAGGTGGAAATACGGGACTTTGTTACGTCGAAACGAAGAATCTGGATGGAGAAACGAACCTGAAGTTGCGCGAAGCTACTCAGCCCACCCGTAATGTGTTTATGAATGAGGAAGAAGCTGGCTACATCGTTCAAGGTTACGTTGAGAGTGAACTTCCAAATGGAGATATCAACCAATACTCAGGTACACTTTACCTAGAAGAGAACCCAAATGGAGGAAATGTTGAGGGAGTTCCTCTCTCAATGAAGAACATGCTGCTTCGTGGTAGTAAACTGCGGAACACTAGTTTCGCCTATGGTTTGGTGGTGAACACGGGTATTGACTCTAAAATCATGATGAGCTCAGGTGACGAGTTCCCAGTGAAGATTTCGTCCATTGACGAGATGACCAACAGACAAGTGATTGTTGTTGTGGTGATTTTGATGCTAATGTCGCTTGTTGGAGCTATTGGCGACAGTTTGTGGATGAACGGTCTTGATTTACCTGCATATCTGCATTTGGACGGTTGGGATCACAGCTTTATCGAGACTTTTGTCTACTTTTTCACGACGCTCGCTTCAATGGTGCCGATTACTCTCTACGTGTCTATTACTCTTGTGAAAGCCTTACAGGGATACTTTATGGAGTGCGATTTAGACATGTATGACGAAGAAAGCGGCACACCCGTGAAAGTTCGGAACATGCAGTTGAACGAGCAATTGGGTCAAATCTCGCACATTTTTTCGGACAAGACCGGTACTTTAACATGTAACAAAATGGAGTTCCGTAAATGCAGCATCGGTGGTAGGAGTTACGGTAAAGGCACGACAGCTATTGGTATTGCTGCGCGAATGCGTAGTGATTTTAAGGGACAACCGATCGTGGATGAAGACACTGGCGATGAGAATGATGTCTCTCCTTTAGGTGTTGAGAATGTGGTTCCTAATGTCAATTTCAAGGACAAAACCATGTGGCACGATATGAAGAACAAAGCGGACTGTCAGAGTGGAAAGATTGAGGAGTTTATGACGTTGTTGGCGTTATGTCACGGTGTGTTAATCGAGCGCTTGGACCCAACAGAAGACGACGCTAGTCCACCCATTAACTTCTCGGCTTCCTCTCCGGATGAACTCGCACTCGTTTGTGGTGCAAAATTTTTTGGTTATGAGTTTATTGAACGTGATCCCGGAAGTGTTTCGATCAAAAAACCTGATGGAGCTGTGGATTTGTACGATATTCTCGAAGTTTTCGAGTTTGACTCGAACCGAAAGCGCATGTCAGTTATTGTTCAACGACGAAAGCGTGATGATGAACTGCGTCAAATGTCGGAAGCTGCAGAAGATGATGTGTGGGTTCTTACAAAGGGAGCTGATAGCATGTTATTCCCTCGACTGGACCTCAAGTCTGCAAACAATCAACAAATTCGTGAATCTACCGAGAAACATTTAGAAACGTTTGCTCAGGATGGACTACGTACACTGGTAGTATGTGCCAAGCGAATCAGTCCACGGGAATGGGAAGACTTTAACGCGCGGTATCGTCGCGTGTCTGCTGATCTCAGTGAAGTTGAGGCGAAATCTCGCGGAGAACCGAACGGGATTGACCGTCTTCAGGATGAGATGGAGTCGAATTTAGAGCTGCTTGGTGCTACTGCAATTGAAGATCGATTGCAGGATGGTGTACCAGAATCAATGGAGAGTCTCGCTAAAGCTGGAATTTGTATCTGGGTGTTGACTGGTGACATGGAAGAAACGGCGATTAACATTGGATACGCTTGTCGCTTGCTAAACAATGACATGGAACGACACGTGATTAATGCTGGAAAATACCGGACAAAAGGCTCAATTTTGCGAAAACTGGACAAGATTTTCCATTCCATTTATGACGTAACTGATGATAATTCCCGAACGTCAACTGTAGCTGCTCAGTCCGTCTTATCACCACCACCTGGTGGCATTGAACATGCTCTAGTTATTGATGGCGCTTCGCTGAATTTGATCCTGGAAGACCCACTGCACAACTTGCATTTGCTACGTGTTGCCTTGCTGTGTAAAGTTGTAGTTGCATGCCGTGTATCTCCTCAACAAAAAGCTCAATTGGTGGAACTTGTCAAGTTAAATGTTCCCGAGTCTCACACTCTTTCAATTGGCGATGGCGCTAATGATGTCCCGATGATTCAAAGCGCTCACATTGGCGTGGGGATCAGTGGACAAGAGGGATTACAAGCTGTCAACAGTTCAGATTACGCTCTGGGTCAATTTCGATTCCTAAGCAACTTGATTTTAGTTCATGGGCGATGGAATTACAACCGAGTGGCTGCTCTGGTTGTGTACACTTTCTACAAGAATATTGTGTACAATGTATCCATGTTCTGGTTCACGTTGTGGCCGACAGGATACTCAGGCACGATGATTTACTCGGCGTTAATTCAACAGGGTTACAACCTTTTCTTTACTGCACTTCCAATCGTCATCTTCTCGGCGTACGACAGGGATCTCCCCAAGAAGACTGTGCTTGAATTCCCGACATTGTACCATGCAGAAGTACGCAAAACCAGCTTTTTCTCGCACGTGATGTTCTGGAAGTGGATCTTTCTGGGAATTATCGACTCGGTGGGTATTTACTACGCAATTCTGGCAATTGCCTGGAATATCGAACGTGGTGGTAATACAATCGAGTATTTGTCTATGGAGACACTTGGGTGGACAATTCTGTGTATTGTAGTGAATGCCCGTTTCTGTTTAATGGTGAATTCGTGGGATATTCTCGAATTTGGGAGCATGGCCGCTACGATCATTGCAGTCTACTTGTTCCAGTACGTAATCGACCAAATCGACTGGACATACGACACGGACTCGTTACCGTGGCAGTTTGAACGCGCACAGTTCTGGCTGGGTCAAATGTTTGCTATTGTAGCGATTCTTCTGAAAGACTTTTTCTATGAAGGATGTCGTCGTCGTTTTGTACCAGAGTATTTGGATCTTGTAAAGGAGTCGCAAGATGAGAAATCTTCTATTTCACGTGAGGAGTTGGCGGAATTTAAACCTCCTCAAGTGAACTATCTGAACCCGGAATTGGCGGGTATGATCGACTACCAGGACCGTCGTGTACATGAAAGTGTTCCTGTTCGATACACAGCACATGGGCGCTCGAAACTGTATACAGGCTTTGCTTTTGACCAACCGGCTAACATTGTCAACTGGATTCTAACGGGTACAAACAACAATGGCGGTTGTCATGGCCGAAAGAGTGTGAACTCAGATATTCGTCAACACATTCTCAACTCAGAGGACCCGGTTTTCTTTGAGAACGAGCGTTATCAGCCGTTCTGCGGCTACGGCAGTTCGTTCCCTGGTTATCTCTTACCAACAGACCGTAAACGCTGGAGTGATAGGTCGGGAAAGATGAGCGCACAGGCGATTCCTCTTGCTGGACTGGAACTGAATCTAGATGCGTCTGGATGTGATGCAGATGGTTGGGTGTATGAGAACGACTTTGCGTTCTTCCCGTCGACGCCTCCGAGCGAGGAAGATGCGTTAGAAGAGGAACTGGAGCAAGCAGTGAGTATCACGGACCTTCGCAGCAGCAGTGGCACTTTCTTGTCGTCCCGAAGGAAAAACAAGAAGAAAAAAGCCAAAAAGCCGCGTCCGCACCATGGTTTTGTCCGTCGTCGTGAATGGAAATTGTCGGAAGAGTTCAAGGCACAGGAGGAGGCACGGCGTGCGTCTAACCTCAGCAACCTTTCGGCGGTGCAAGTTGATGACGAGTATTGAGAGTCTGCATGAACAATGAACAAGTGCGTGATGTCTTCCTCAAACAAGTCTTTTCGTACATCTATAATAAAGCAAAATATATTTTGATACGCATACTGTATACCGGTACTGTAGTTATCATTGCCATTTGTGTATGCTCAGAATCAGAGTCATATCCAAATACGAAAAAAATAGTATGCCAAGTCTTTTCGTACATCTATAATAAAGCAAAATATATTTTGATACGCATACTGTATACCGGTAGTTATCATTGCCATTTGTGTATGCTCAGAATCAGAGTCATATCCAAAAACGAAAAAAATAGTGTGCCCTGGCCAAAGCCGCGTCCGCACCATGGTTTTGTCCGTCGTCGTGAATGGAAATTGTCGGAAGAGTTCAAGGCACAGGAGGAGGCACGGCGTGCGTCTAACCTCAGCAACCTTTCGGCGGTGCAAGTTGATGACGAGGATTGAGAGTCTTCATGAACAATGAACAAGTGCGTGATGTCTTCCTCATACAAGTCTTTTCGTACATCTATAATAAAGCAAAATATATTTTGATACGCATACTGTATACCGGTACTGTAGTTATCATTGCCATTTGTGTATGCTCAGAATCAGAGTCATATCCAAATACGAAAAAAATAGTATGCGCGATATTAACGATATTATTAACGGCGCCAGCGAGGAGGTTTTTTATTTTACATAAAAGGGACCTAAAAATGACCTAAAATACCTAAAAGTATTGTCGCTTTTGACCTAAAACAGAGATAAAGTTTGTCCTAAAAAAGGACCTGAAACTCCAAAAAATATATTAAATCAGGGTCAAAATATTAAATCCATACAAACGTATTATCCCATACCGGTATTCTTTCTGGGTTAGACCCCGCATTAGAAAAATTAGCTCCGAGTGAGCGTAACGGGTCCATCCGCTGGGGAGATCGTCGCTGGGCCCGCCTCCGCAAATACCACGCAGCCCCGCCTCCATAAATACCACGCGGCCCTGCTTCGCTCGCTCCCCGCGCGGGTTTGCTGTGGCTATGCTCCTCGCACCGCTCACTCCCGCTTAGGCGACATCGATACATATATAGATAATTTCTGATGCATGTCCTTTTTTTAAAATCTAAAACGGTCCTAAATAATTTTATATCATAGATTTTTTAGGTATTTTAGGTCAGTTTTAGGTCCCTTCTAGGTAAAAAAAATCGCCCGGAATTCGGTGGTAAGGTTGTAGCTTAAATATTGGTGTTTGCTGACGATGAAATCACCAGTAATGTCATCAACTTTTCCACACTTTTAATAGTGTCATACTAGTACTTCAAGAAGTATACTACTAGTAGTACAGTAGTAGTAAATTAGTATCGGCACATTATATAACAGAACGAAATTGCAACATGAATTTTGTAGTGTAAATAGAGGGTTAATGCACTTTGCGCCTTTGTACAAGCGAAGAAATTTCACAAAAAAGGGTTATCATCATGACTAAATGGAACCTTTGCTTACTGAGCAAACTTCTTAAAGGCGTCAGTTCCAGAAAGCTCAGCATTGTTTCCAATGGCGTTGACGACAACGTTGAGCTGCGTCTCGCGCTCCTTGATGAGCGCTGGGTTGTGCTTGCCACGCAATTTGGACCCGAGTCCTCCGGCGGGCAGAGCCGGGAGGCTCTTGGGGTTGCCCAGGGCCACAATCAGCGCCTTGAACTCGCTGAAGCGCTTCTTGAAGGCGACCTCACCCTCTACTGTCTCGACGATGTAAAATACGACGCCAGACTCGTCGATCTCGTGGCCAGTGACCTTGAAAAACCCTTTAGATGGCTCCGCAGCCGGTTCCACGGTCTTGGGCTCTTCAACCTCGGGTTCGGCAGCAGTCTCCTCCACAGTGGCAGGTTCCTCTACCTTGGGCTCCTCCGTTGCTACGACGGGCTCCGTCTCAGCTGTGACGTCAGCCGCAGGAGGGTTCGTGGGGACAACGTCTTCGGTCTTGGATTGCGCGCAGCCCATTGTTAAAAGATGTAGAGATTGGAAGCCGAAAAGGGTCTTGAGTGGATCGAAGCGAGTTCGATAGTGAGGGTTGCAAAATAGGTGAAAGGCGAGAAGCGTCGGGAGAGGAACCGTCGCAGCTGGAGGTGAGAGATGAGGCCTATACACCCATACGACGTGGCGGATTGGCCACCGTGTTACTCACCGCATCATTCTGTCGGCTGGTGACAAGAGAGAAGACAAGTCGCTTTCGCCGCTAATTCGTGGATGGCAACGACTGTCGAGTGCAGCATGAAAGTGTGACCTACAGAAAGTACCGCAAAAAAACGACTTATTGGCGATGTGCGATATGTCCGTTGCCAGCTGATACGCCCTCTGGTCAACAAAAGGCTAGGAGAGAAGACAGACTGTTTTATACAGCCTTGTTGCGTTGCGTTGGATGTTACGAGCTTGTGGTCTTTTTGATTAAGTCCGGGGTGTACTCGTGGAGGGAGCTCAAAGGCTGCAGTTGGTATGTTTAAATGAATGCGATAATCGCGTCACCACGGCAATACCACAAGTTCTGAACATGTACAGTAGTGCCGCTAAGTTCATAGCATAGGCGACCGCAATCTGCTGCTGATCCGCAACCTTCAATCTTTACGGCATTGGTCATCTGTTCAACAGACTCTGTTAAACGCTCAAGTCGACCCCCAGGGACGCCTATTTTGCTTGGGTCTGTAACATGTATTTGCCGGAACACGAGGCATGGTTGCGATTCCTTTTTAAAAGTAAATCCGTGCGGCTCATATTTCCAACAAGGAACTTTTTGTACTCACCAAATTGTTGTGTCTTTCAGCCCAATCTTAAACTACTTTGTAGTTTAACTTATTAGAGGTCTTTAAGAGACCCGTATTTTTTGTTTTTCCGGTTGAGGAACATCTGGTTGGGCTTTGACAGATGTTCAACCCCACAAAGCTCAACTGGAACAGCTTCCAGAACCCACAAGACTAACAACAATTTACGGTGGCAGAGCAAATTTTTATTGATTGCTTATTCTTAGTTTATCCAGATTAATTAAAGGGAGAGGAGATCGACGACAGAGAATTGCATAAATATTGCTGCTGTCTGTTTAATTTTCATTATCTAATTGGTTTGCAAGCCAACATGGAAGACGACGAAGTGACAGATCCCCAGGTCTGCATCGTTTCTCCGTAGGCAGGTTCAAATGGTTTCTTCGCGATCAGTTTACGCAAAAGCTCTTTGTCTTGTTCTTCATTGAACCGGAAAATGGTCATTTGTGTGTCTGGTGTCGGCTGCTCGTTAGAATGAAAAGTGTGGCTTAATATGGGGTTTAGAAGAGTTGCTGGGACAGAGGTACAAACGCATTTTTCTTAATGCGTCTCTCGTTCTTATGCACTAGGAAGGGCTGTAAATACACCTCATAAATACACCTCGGTGGCTGTCTAAATCAAGGACATCTGGATAAAATATGTTTTCTTTTCTTAAAGACACTTTGGGAGCTGTGACGGTTTAAAATTTCGGGAGTTGGCACCCTGCACCTGTAACGGTCTATTTAAAGACCTCTATTAGAGGTATTAATTACAACATTGTGTTGTTTAGGACAGCCATATGACTTATTAATTACAACATTGTGTTGTTTAGGACAGCCAATCACAGTGCACAAAATAAACAAGCCGGCTTTACATGTTGTATCCGACACAATATTACAGCTTAAAAATACCGATAAATACGGTATATTGTGTCGGAGACAACATGTAAAGCCGGCTTGTTTATTTTGTGCACTGTGACTTATTGTAAATTCCGTCCAAATTTGCACTTCTCCGGATTCGCCGTTCAAATATAGCGTTTTGTATGCAATTCGACGTGCAGAATGCACGCCAAATTAACAGAATTCAAAGATTTCAAGGATATAAAACCCAGGTGTAACATCTGAAGGGCTTTTCCCAAAGCCAGTGTACTTATTTGGCCTAAACCAGTACCTATTCGTACTTAAGCAAAATCCTCGCACATTCTTTATGGCAGAGGCTACATGCACAGTCTTGAGCCGGGCGCTTTTGAGGCTCATACTTAAATCAAGTCAATACAAGGTGTTACTGGTTTTATCTTGGGGATGGGCCTTCCCGCGAGGACGGGTGTCATACGAGGGAATGTCTTTGCTTCGCAAAGGCAGTCGCTGCGCTCCTGCGATAAAAAGATTCTAACTCCTGGCGAGTGCAAGGCTCGGTTCGCTCGTGAGCTCGGCGCTGGGCCCGCCTCCGCAAATACCGCGCGGCCCTGCTTCGTGGGCACCCCGCCCGGGTTTGCTGTGGCTACGCGCGCTCGCACACGCTCCCTCCGTTCACCCTCTTCCCACTGCCCTTTTTAATTATTGTGCAGGTAGCCACTCCCCATTCTTTATAAAGGACGGACGTCAAAGCTCACAATTGGAGGACGTGCACTTGCAAGTTCGTATTTTTGTGTCATCCTCACATCAATCGATCGCTTCAACACCGATGTATTTGTACGAAAGACAGCGAAGTTGTCGCCCTCCCCTGCTTCTTTTGCGCTCGTAGTTATCTACGCGTCCTTCTGCGTATTCATTCCTCGTGTCGCTCCTGCATGTGCTGATTTGTGACATCGGATCTTAATCATTGAGTTACTGGTGTTCTGTTTTGGAACAGGTACTGGTTTTGAGACGATGAGGGCAAATAAGTACTGGTTCTGGGAAAAAACCAATATCTGAAATGCACCATTTGCTGGCAAATCGTCGTGCAATTTGCACGAAGCAATACAGTTTTCCCCGGCAAAGACAGAAAGGTGGGACCAATAAAGTCTGTGAGGTTACAATGTTTGAACAAGCTACAAATCTAAAGTAAAAGTACTGAATTAATGACTAGTAGCACAGTTTGCCATAGTTTCTGTTGGCCGAGGAATGATGCCCGAGTGGATCCAGCAGTTTTGAATGGATTCTGGCGTGACTTCTCTCCAAGCCTGAGCTGCCTAGATAAGCGCAGTGAAGATGGAGATCTTCTCTTGGGGTAAACCAGCTACATAGCGGTTAATTCTATGTTCAACCTTGTATGGGCAAAACTAAGGAGGGCCATTTCTAGGGGAAAATGTCAACAGGTGTATGCGGTGAAAACCTTTTGCCAAAGGCACTCGTTATAAAGCCCGATTGGGGCGAGACGGTACATTTATTCCCACTGACCGAATCGGGTGCCCGAATAATCCCGACTAGCAAAGAGTCGGAGAGGACATCGAGTGATGAGTCCCTCCCAGTATACGAGAATCCGGATACGGCTTGGAGCCGGACATTCTCCGCGCATACATTCACCGCGCGTACACTGATTTTTTTCCAGAGTGTCCAGAAAAAAAAAGCGAAGACGGCAATGCGAGGCGCCAAAAATGTGACGCCCATAGTGCGGCGTCCATAATGCGGCTCCCATAATGCAGTGCCATAGAGCGGAGTCCACAACTAATATTTCTATTAAAAGTCATAACGTCAAAGCGCGACGGTAGACACTTAGCAAAGGATACAAATAGATAGAAAAGTTCAAGTGTAAGCTCACTAATACGAATGTAAGATCATTTCATTGTTGTTAAATGCACATGCACAGATATCGATAGCGTAAGTACTGTATCTCCTTCTTACTCAGCAGAACCAGCTTCTCAGCACCAGCAAACGGCTCGAAAGCGATCATCATATACATTCCGCAGTTGTAGCTGTCAACTTGTACTCCAAGCTCACTCACAAAAGGCTGGACTCGATATTTCCGTGGTGCAAAGTCTGGTAGAAGCCCTACTAGCTTCTCAGCAAGCGCACGAACGGCAGTTGTATAACTCGACATCATTGGTTCGTAGATGCACACATTCTTTATCCTAAGGTCCATCATGATACTGCACCAGTGGTTCCGGCCACAGATGACAGGAATTAGAATTTTCATTTGGCTCAGACCAGTAAAGACAGTATCCATGCTCTGGGCCGGCATGTAGCCGTTCATAACGTTTCCAGCGACCCTCCGATTACATCTGCCCTGCCAGTAAACAGCTTCGAGATCAGATTATTTACTGCAGCGTCCCCTAATGCCGTCTTGCCAACGAGTTCCAGTGCTTCTTCCTGTAAACAGCAGCACAACACGCAAAGTTAACTATAGAGCCATCAATCGTAAGTAAAGTGAAATTACCTGTACGGAAAGAAGCGGAATTGACTTGATTTTCAAAATGAAGTCGGAATCTGGCTCGACTTGGTAAGCGTCGGGCATCGTCGTTGTAAAGTCACGAGTTCCGACCCAGTCAACGGCTTTATCGACGAGACGGAAACCCCTTATGGCCTTGTGTCATTTCTTCATGACTGTTAGCGCGAAGGTAGAATAGAGACCTACACCGATACTCTCCACAACCACTTTTTTCTCCAAAGGTTTCTCGGCC